>JABCKS010000784.1:0-12171 GCA_018851325.1 Termitomyces sp. DKA19 | reverse complement strand
TTATATAATTAGTATATAAGTTGTGAGGTTACTTACATAACCTCAAGTAGTCTTTTTTGCACAACTGTAGCCAGAATCAATAGATAGGTTCTGACTTATGGTCTAGTGTATGAAAGGCTCAGTAACAGTGTTACAATCTATCCATACTATCTGCATTCTATCTGTTACTCTATCCCCCTCCTTCTTTGCCTTTGAGACCAGTGTTTCTGTCTGCTTTCCAATTATGCAGAGGTCACATTTTGGTTGAGCAAGGAGTGAGTTGGAAAGTATATCTGTGAGTAGGCCTGAGTGAGCCATGGTAGCAACAACTTGATAGTTTGCATGTCCAAGTTGCCAGGTGTTCAAGTTCATGGGATGTTGGGCAGATAGGGCATGCTCTGTAAGTGTGTTCTGCAGATTAAGTGTATATAGTCAATGTCTAGGGATCAGTAGACTGGATGCCAAGAGGATGCCACTGTTTTGGTCCAGTATTAATACCCCTTTGTACTTGAACAAGACAGAAGCATTCATGAAGACTGCCAATGTGCTGATCAAGATGAGATGGACTGTAGACTTTGGTACATATAAAGCATTTTTGAGTACAATTTTCACCTTCCCTTGTATATAAAGACAAATCTGTCTGACTCCAATTGCTGCAATTGACATCCCTCCAACACCTTTCATAGGTTGATGAGAGATGGCTTGTAGGGTGATGAAGTCAGACATGCATGGCAAGATATGCATGGCACCAGATTCAACATAAAATGGCTTCTTATATAGTGAAACAAGTGGAGTCCATTTAGCTTAGTTCAGTGGCACAATGACTGTAGTTGTGAGGATTAAATCAGGGTAAGGGGTGGTGTATTTGTTCCAGTTTATAAATGCTCTTAGATCATAGTCTGCCTCTGCCATAAACCCTTAGTATTCAAAGAATTTGGTTGATATTGCTTTAGGGGCAAAGGCAATTCCTGCAAATTCACTTGTTTTGAATGTAGCTGTTGCTTCAAGCTGAATCTTCTGTAGATGTGTCATATTGACAATGTATGCTTGGCCATCAGGGCCTTTCACTGTGATCCCACTCTTGAAGGAGTTCCTGGCTCTTGGTTTTGCTCCTTCTCATGCAGCCTTACATGCATTTATTGATTCTTCAATGGTCTTCCCAACTATACCTCCTTCTGTTTGGACACACCATTGTTTAGTGTGGCCTTAGCATAGCATATTTGTGGCCCTACAGATCTTATAGTAGTACTGACCTGCCTGGTCCATGATTGTAACCAGATAGGTTACTCTTCACATCCTTTACAGCAAGTCAGCCTGGGGAGGTTTCAATAGTGTAGTAAGACTGTCAATGGTTTTGAAAAGCTTGCAGATATCTAAGGATGTATAAGGCTTGTCCTTGGTAGAGTCAGTAAGACCATGTGAGACTTGAGTCTGTACCAACTCAAAGGACTTGTTATTTATAGAGTTGAGTAATGCAATGCACTTCAAGAGGTGATCACACCTATCTGTCACTGAGTACCATTAATGACATCTCTGCAAATCTTATCTTCACAGCACATGACTTGGGAATACATCACAAGGGGTTTGGACCTAAAGTCTGGAACAAGGTAGCCTTTTGTATGAGACCTTGGAGATTATAGGATTTTGGGATTACAAGCACTTATCATGTGGAGCTAAGACTATGGATCTAGAATGACCAGGCCAAGACCCTTCTTAGCAATAATTGCTAGCAACAATCTTTGGCAACATTCATACTTTACTTTCAAAAAGACAACCTTGCATAAATATATGACTTCTTGGCTCCTTTGATTTTCTTGATTACAAGCATATGGAATGACATCTACAATGAAAATACTAACATATGGTATGCTTGACTAGACTTCCATTTTGATGATTGTTTATTTTTTTTCATTTGATACATTTTGTATACATTTCTGACATCACATACTTATGGATAGTTACTATCCAAACATCAGCAATAGAACCTCAAACATCTTGACAGATGCCATTACCTTTAGTAACCAATTTTCCATTCTTGATTATATTACTTACAACAGTATAAATACTCTCTGTACATACCTAGTTCAATATGAAAAAGAAGGATTATAGTCTACTACTGCTCACTGCAGCCTTGGAGTGCTCTGCTCATCATCTCCCTTAGCTTTAGACTTCACTCTCAGTCTTCTTTGTCACCATTAACAGCTTAGTAGCAGCCTTAGCAGACTCATCTTTAATTTAGCACAGTGCTAAGTATGGGTGCCTTACAGTGTTATAGCAATTTAGCAATGTTAGCAACTGCAGCTAGCAATCAGTTTTGTGTCTGTTCCCCAGCTTTCCTTTGTTTTGACTTATGCTCCTACTCCAATCCCCTTCATTGCTGTGTCCTCACTGCCCTTAGCAACTTCTCCTAGCAAAGCTTTTCACTTAGCAACTTGCTACACCTTGACTCCTTTTCCACTTCCTTGTCCTCCCTAAGTAACATTCACTTACTTTACTGACCCTTCCACTTTTATTGCTTAGTCCTCCTTCATTCTTAGTAACTCCTCCCTCCCACTTACTTAGCAATTACTTTGTCTCCTCCAGTTCTTACTCTTCTTCTTTTACTTAGTGACTTGGTGATCCTTTGTTAGTGTCTAGCAACTTAGGCTGGTGTTAGTCACCACTTTCACTTGCCCCTCTCTTTCCACCTCTACTCTATTGGCTCTTGTTTTCTGGGACATTTACCAACTTACCCTCACATACTTCCTACTGCCAGCTATCCTATCTGGTTGTCAGTGCACTTATAGGTTGCCCTTTTGATTTCCTGTATGGCAGCTAGGCAGTATAGGAGTGCATCAGAGGTCTTTATCAATGGTCCCTATAGCAAAGGCTCTATCAACAAGTTTGCAGATTTTTTGGGCAGTTGTTTCAAGGGAATCAGATGCAGGCACATAGGTAGTAAGGGCCTCACATATTAGTGCTACTTGTTAAACAGGTCCTTCACTCTGTGCTTGGGCTCTCAAAGCATCATAACATTCTTTTGCTGTACTGTCAGTCTGTAATTCCTCCTGTTCCACATCTGATACTGCTGCCCTAATGATGCCCACAATGAGGTCATTGTTTGCTAGCCAGTTGGCATAGACAACTAGTTCCTTGCTTGCACTGGGCTCAGTGATGAGGCAGTCTGGCTTGTTCTTGGGGGCAAAGATATATTGGTCCAGACTACTCTGTTGAAGAAATATTTCAAGCTTGTTCAACCATTTCATGAATTTGCTGGTGGCCCAGTCAAATGGAGGAATGGTGGTGGGCCAATGTGCATTGAGCTTTGCAGGGTGGATGCAGGGGTAGGCTGTGTTGGTAGCCATTGGGGAGATAGATCCCATAGTGTATGTGATGATTCTAGGGGTCCTCTAGGACAAAGAGATGTGAAGTTGTCATGTATAGATAAGATAGAGACATGTTAAAGATGTGTAATTGATCAGGACTCAGGGTCCTATATGATATGTGAAGAGACAAAGATGCAGGATTCCAAGAGTTGTGTCAGCAAGGTCCCATGACCTATTAGAATCCTATACAAGTGTAAGCCTCAGTCTCATTGTAATCAACTGTATATTTCTTTAGTTGTATATATACAAGTGTAAGCTATCACATGTCAGTATAGGTTACAACTTTTCATGTAAGTAAGCAACTCACCCTCAGTCTCATTGTAACCAACTGAGGGTGTCATTGTGTATATATAGTATATATGGTATATATATGTATTCTATAATAATGGTTGTATTGTAATTAGTTCAAACAATGGAGAGAAAGAGGGTCAAGCATAATGAAGAAAGGAACATATTGGCCATTGGTGGCCACTCTGATATTAAGGTTTTTAGTGGATTCCAACATGCTCAGTGACAAATGGATCTTATCACATGTCAAAATGTTGGAACAAAAAGAAGAGAAAACATCAAAAATATATTTGATTTAACAATAAAACAGAACTTGTCAACAAAAAGTTAAAGATATTTACTGAAGAAAAGAGTGTTAAGATTGAGACATTAGCACTGTATTTACCACTATAGAATGGTATTGCTGAGAAATTTCTTGGAAAATAACTTGTCTCCTAGTAATTAAGTATTAAACTAAATAACACATAAGTTCATTTCCTCAAATTGTGTTGAAATAGACTGTATTGAATATATAGATAGCATGTAAGCTTATATCTAGGTATTCATTAGTTAGTACTGTGTACTATGGATATAGTAATGTAACATACCCTCAAATTGGGCAAAACAAACTAAGTGTACTGTTACTAACTCTGATTCAGAACTTTTACTGTAGGCACCCCAGTGCACCAAAAGCAATTTAAGGCATCTGCTCTGTTTCAGCAGCTGACCAGGCAAATTGTAACTTCTTTTATCTAGTGTGTCAAGATGCTACATGCTAGAGGGAGTATGATGTCAGGAGACTGTCTATGGCCAGACCCTATTCTTATTTCTCTCATTCTAAGCTGGTTTCACATCCCCATTCTCCCATCTTTTGGTGACAAGTACTTTCAAACCAGTTCTAACAGTGCTACCTTAGAGTGGATATATTCCAGAAGGTTGGAGATTAAGGCTAATTACAATGAACTTCTGTTTTTGGATCACATTTCAGACTTAGTTATTGTTGAGTATTTTTCCTAGAGCTTTAGAGTAATTTTTCCAAACACTGACATCAGGAATCCTTAGATTTGTCCTCTTTGGATCTCCCTCTGCTGGGTAAGTAGTTAGACCTCTAGAACTTCTTATAGACACTGAATATATTTTAAATCTCCTTCTGCCAGCTGTATGACTAAACTACAGCCCCTAGAGGTCACCCTTACAATTGCTAAGGATCTTTCCTCTCAAATTCTTCTCTTCTAGTCTAAGCCTGACTGATTCTCTGCTCATAGAGTAAATAATGGCATTATCAACAAGGAATATAGATACCCTCCATAGCTTAAAGGTACCTAACATGAAACTACCTTATTATATGATCTATAATGCCCAAATCTAGATTTTGTAAAATATCTAATGGGCTGAAGGAAGAGAGAATTGAAAAATGGAAGCATCAGCTTTTTTAGTAGGTCTATCTCAGCCTTCTTCAACTTTAGAGTGTTAGCAGCCTTTATAGCATTGACTTTTGCTTCAACATTCCCTCTATAAAAGCCACCTCACTTTTTGGACTTTGAACTACTATTGTTCTCTTTGGCTTATACATAAGCTGTGACCAGAATTAAACAATCTATCACCTTGTAGGGGGCTCTCACTGAGTTTCCTCAGCATGGTTAGCCTCTTTGAACCTCTTGGCAAACAGGGTTTTTGAGCATCAAAACAGAAGAAATGAAAGGTTTATGATGTGTACGGAACGAATTTAATGTCTTGTGAAGTATCATAATATGGAGTTAGGAACCCGATATTTCACGTTATCCCAATCAATCTCCTGCCTCAACGCAGACGTCAAGATTAGTTCATGGGTATATATGGGATGTGTTGAGGCAATAGGCCGCCAGATTGCGACATCAGCCGGACATGAGACAATGTACCGATCATTACTGGCATTCATTATTCGGGATGTTGGTATTTGAGTATTCACCTGGCGTCATGTCTGAAAAATTTAGATTATTAACAGTAGTAAAATTGCTTACCTGACCGCCACACGCAGTTACAACATTCTTGAGCAGCTGTATGTCAACCGATACCTTGGGGGTGATGTAAAAGACCATCCTGGAAAAAAGTGTGCCCCGGAGCTCTTTCGCTCGTGATAATGCATCTGCGAGCACAAAATCAAACTTTTTCTCATTTAACTTGTCACGCAGCAGATAATTTCGTTCATCTGTTATTGTGCGTGAACAATCAGCCAAAGAACTTCAATCTTAACTATCTAAGCACTTACCGAGAAGTTTTTTGGCAGCAGTTGACTCTATGGCCCACCTGTCCGTCAAAATGAAAGGGGCATTCGCAAGCGCACAAAGGAACTTTTCTGTTCGGACGAGATGGGGCGCAAGTAAATGAGTACACTCCGAGGGCTTTACAGTGATTTTGACCCCAAGTTTAGTCAATGTCTGATCATAGATTCAACCAACGTTCGATAATAGATGAAGGTCGAGATACGAACTTTGATGACATCGTCAGTCAGCGGAACTTGGGTTGTCATAAGTCGTACTGTGCCAGACCTTGAATCGACACTACAGATAAGAGGGATGAGTCTAAAAATGCGGG
Organism: Termitomyces sp. DKA19; assembly: GCA_018851325.1. Lineage (NCBI taxonomy): Eukaryota > Fungi > Basidiomycota > Agaricomycetes > Agaricales > Lyophyllaceae > Termitomyces > Termitomyces sp. DKA19. Next base: position 5,986 of record JABCKS010000784.1, on the reverse strand, counting down.
AATGAACTATAAAGAATAAATGCTCCAAACCTGGCACCCACATCATCCGCCTTTACTGTCTTCAATTTCGCTGTTTTACCTTTGCCTTCTCCATCCTCATCAGGTTTCTTCCTCCCTTTACTTCTTTCCTCCTGACTCACTGTCGCTTTGCCCTGCTTCACATGAGACATAGACAAGCGCCGACGCTTCACACTCTTCAAGTCACCTCCTTCTTCATCCGAGCTCTTCTCGTCTGAGTGACGCTTATTGTCACTCCCACGAGCACTGGGCATAGGAATAGCTCCCAAACTTCGTCTACCCTTCCCGACATTCCGCATCTCCTGCTGGAAGTTCAAAACATCCGGCATGATCTCTTCGTGGAGCTTTTGAGACGCCCTGGCTGCAGCCCCACGCTTCGTCCGCCCGTTGCTGATCACAGGCGCATCGTCATCCGTTGCCGGAGGGGGAGACATTGACCTCAACAAAACCTGAGCCGGCTTTGTCTTAGGATTTACCTTGATTACCGAAACGGACTCTGTGGTCGTTCGTCTTGTTGAAGCTCGTTGGCCTGCAACGACTTGTATACTGTCCGAGCGGGAAAGACCAGTTGGAGCAGAATCTTTGGTTTGAGGGACCTTACTAGTGCTGAGCGATAGTCCGGGCAGAAGAACTGAGATAGTCCTTTTGGGACCGGTAGAAGATACGGGATCAGCAGCAGGTACAGAATGCCCGTTTGACTTGGAGGTGTATTTTTTACGGTCTTCGTCAGGTGAAACAGCTTTACTCTTTCCCTTTTTCAAATTGTGAATTTGGATACTTTTCCCGGTTGCCTTGGCTGGAGAAATTGGTGGAGGGGTCAAGTCCGAGTCATCATCGTCTGCAACTGACGTAGCTTTCCTTGATCGTTTGACAACCGAAGCCGTTGTTTTGGCGGTGTGAATCTTCGAAATGGGCGGTTCATCGTCGTTGTCAGACATACGAGTAAGGATCTTCTTTGACCTTGAAGACGTAGGGCCAAATTTAGTTGTCGACCTTTTTGTTGAGGAACGATCTTCCTCATCCAACGATAGTGATATTGCAATTTTCTTTGACTTCAATGTGGAAGCTCGAGATTTAACGATAGCCTCCTTTGATGTATAAGGCTCATCCTCATCTGACACAGGCGGTGTAAAGATTTTCCTCGACTGAGAAGACGATGTTCGAGGTTTGGCAGCAGCGGATTGGGGAGATGAGAAAGATTCTTCCTCTTCTTCCGCAAACGCATGAGGTCTAACAAAGTTCTTGGCCTTACAAACCGGCCTGGGCGTTGGACGCTCTCCCATCTTTGGCTTAGCCTTGAATTGAGAAGTCGACACAACATCGACGTCTTCATCTTCCGATTCCAAAGACGGGTACCTTTCTCTCTCTTTCCCCTTTCGCGAGGCTGATTGTGGCTCCAACATGGCATCGCAGCTTCGGGATTTTGCCGGTGAATCCTCTTCCTCTTCCTCGTCCGACTGCGCCCTGTTCCCCTTCTTCACACCAATTGTGATAGACTCATGGTTACCGGCCTCATCAACCTCATCATCGATGAATACATTCTTCCGTGACATTTTCTTCACCATTTCCTTCTCCGATTCGTCTTCGCTCAGTACTCTCTTGCTGGGCGACTTCTTGAGAACGCTCCTCAGCGGCTTCCGTGGAGGGCCTTCCTCATCTTCTAGCTCAGCCTCACTCTCGCATGCCACCTTCTGAGGTCGCAAAGGCGTCACCACTACTGCATCCATAATCCATTTATCGCTTCTTTCCCCCACCCGCCTCACAAGTTTCTTGCGGGCCCTTTTGGAAGTCGTCTCCACAACCTTGACGTCATCACCACTGGTGCTACTTCCCGGATCAACGCGCGACCGCTTGATAAGAGTAACCTTCGGCTGACCACTTTTACGTTTTGTGATGGGTATTTCGGGGGTCACTCTCCGGTCTTCCGACAAAGCCTGAGGCTTACCCTTCGAGCGTGGTTTGATCCTCGTCTTTGCCGCGCTCTCGTCCTTGTCCCGTATACGTTCTGCGATGCTCTTAGTGGACCTTGGAGTCAGCGTAGGCCGGGAAGGTGTAGGCGGTTCTTCCTCGTCGTCCTCGCCCTCGCCTTCGTTCTCAATCGCCTTTGCAGCTGTCATTCCCTCCGCATCGACCTGGAGATCTTGAAGCTCGACCTGCATTTGCGCATCTCCATCTTCATCGACTCCAACAACCTCTTCGACCTCTTTAGCATCTCGTGTGCTACCAGGCGTGCTCAATGGATAAGTGCTTCCATTTATTTTCTTGTCCTGAGGATTAGACAATTCACGTTGGGGCTCGGATGCAACAGTCTCTTCCCCATCGTCCTCCTGCTCCAGGAACTCCAGATCATCCTCCCCAATCTCTTCCACCCGGCGGCCGACCCCACGATCCCCAAGTTGCCGAGAAAAATCGACGCCAGGCGGGAAGACGATATACTTTTCGAGTGCGACAGTGAGGTTTCGCCATTTCACAAAGCAATCTTCAAGCCAGAGGTGGTTTACAATTGGGATAGACCATGACGCGGCTTTCTCGGTTTTCTGTCCCGATATACTGTTGTTCAAAATTGATTCAGAATCATTCGTCTGAAAATCAAGAATATTCTCACTATGCAGCAATAAGGACAGTGTTCTTCCCAGACATGCTGGGAGTGAATACGGCACCCATGGCTATGATGAGTTTTTTTATATATTCGCGTGATTCACCTGTATAGTTTGTCACTGTGATTTCCTAACATGGACGCTATATTAGTAATTTCGACAACAGATGGGAGGGGACATACATGGCCAGTGAATCCCTCAATAGGCCGTTTAGGTATCGGATACCAGAGGAGCTGGTCCATAGGCGGAGACAGAATACCGATCGAATGCACATGAAATATCCACGGCAGAGTTCCAATGGTTTTACTATTTCTTACGGCCTTCGAAATATCAGGGAGGAGAAAACAAGATGAAATGAAAGACACACTTGCACATAAGCTTTTCCACTACGAAATCTTGTGACAAATACATCACATCCATCGATTGCTGCCGCTTCTTCATCCTTTCCCCCTTCATATCGCACAACTCTACCGCCTGCTCTTCGGATTTCCGCCTCGACCGCATCTCTCCGGCTCCCTGACAGTGCCAAGCTGCGGCCTAGTAGAACACGTCGGCCTTCCCAAACATTTTTTGACTTCCCTCGTGGACTTTCAGAGCCTGATTCCGGACTTCTCTCGACGTCACCGGGCAACGGTGCACCAGGGAACAATAGGTCGACTGTACGATATAGTGACTTTTTCTTATTGTCAAGCTTGCGTAGTGCAGCACGCTTTATTGCGTCTGCTTTCACACCATCTCCGTCTTCCGCGCCACGGACACGTAGCATAGGGGGATCGGGCCATTCATATGGTGTGGTTTCCAAGCCACTGATACCCAGACGAACGGCATCATCGAACCAATGGGGAAGGAGTATCTTGACATGCGTATCATCACGAAAATGCATCGCGGTTGAATACTTCGCCGATGTATTCTTTGTGACGAAGAGGTGGGTAACATCTTTGGTCAAGCCCGTTCGCCATTGCCCACCTAGTGCAGTAATTCCGGCAGAAAGGACTTCGAGGTCTGTGGCTTCAAGCTGCAGCGCAATAAGTGTTTGCTCAGATCGATGCTAGAGAAGTGGAGTAGTAACCTCTGCAGCACAAGCAACAACACCAGAGAAAATCATAGCGGGATCGGCAGAATAAAAAGATGGACTAGTTCACAGGGATAAAAGTAAGCGTTGTTCGAAAGACTTAGCTAATGAAAGAAAGACTCGCTGTTGTAATTTCCCAAGGAGTAGTGATTTATCGACCCATTTGTCCTAAAGAACGCGTATCTGTCATTGATAACGATATCATGAATGTCATCATACAACGCACTGTCACTACCGCCAGACTTCCCTCTTCTTCACGCGGCGTAATTTCTTGCCACCTCTCAAAACTGTTTGAATTCGTAATGAAGTGTGTCAGAGCCGTGTCATCGATCGATTGCACACGAGAAGCGCCATTGCTGTCGAGCACATGTGTGAGCTCATCGATACGGCTTTGCGGAAACGACGTGGAAAGAGAATATCGCACACCATCGAAGAGGTGCATTAGGCCAACGTGAGGTCCGAGACGACCGTGTAACGAGTCAACAACGCGGCCGTTACGCAAATAAATACACGTGATTCAGTCGCGGCACGTAAGCACGTAAGCACGGAGAAAAAAAAATTTGTCAATGCAGAGCGATTTCCGAAACAAGAGTTAAAAGACAATTTCTATACGTAAACATTGATTTTACATTCGACTCTGAGCATCAGATACATGGTCTACCCACAAGTCATGCATGGATGAATGGCAAGGCCGCCCACATGAACATTTAGGAATCATAATATCGGACACCTTGCTGTGTAAAGCTGATGTTAACCGATGCTCAGGACGTTTGAAGAACATTAGACCTTGCGACACCTTGTTCAACCGACAGAAAGCGTCAAGACCCATTGGGGTTCAATCTCTGTAATTTCTGCCTGTTTGAAAACCTCACTGTCCTTCAGCTTTTGGAAGGCTTCCTTTGCGGAGAAGCTGAACTCCTTGTCGATGGGCATTGGAATTGACTTGCATTTCACGCCAGCTGCAGAAATCGCAATTGTCAGCTGAATATTAAGAGAGAAAAAGTGGAAACCGTGAATCGCACCATTTTCTCTGCCCCATATCTCGAGCTTGTGCTCATGCTCTTCGGAATCAAGTTTGCCGTCGTCTCGTCCTACAAATGAGATAACCAATTCTTCTTGTTGTTCTTCTTCGTCATCCTCCATATATGTCCTTTGCGCAGAAAAACAAAAGGGCTCAAACAGTTCAGAATTCAGCCAACTATTGAGTTCATCCATGTCCGTGCGGTCGTCATAGCCTAGAGCGTCAAAAAGACATTCTATTTCTTCGTCGTTGAGGACAAAGCCGTACGAAAAAGTTGCTTGTGCACATTGTCCCATAATGAACACAGACGGTGTTACTGTCAAGGTGTAAGTTGGAAACAGGCACACTAAGGACGCGCCTGGATACTTATATGCGTGATGCGTGACGGACACCAAAGTCACATGTCATCTTGGTATCCGAGTCGAACTTCTGGCCAGGATACTCACTGTTGTTATGATCTGTACCTTCAGCACAGATGCTTGATTAGTGCATTGACATCCAAATCAATGCTCAGTCCTAGCTCCAACTTTACTATGCTCGGTTAGGGTCTTGATTTACAAACTCAATGCTTAGTTCCAGCTCCAACTCTCACTGTGGTGTTGAAAGTTGTTTCTCTTGAAAAAAAAAGAAAAAAAAACATGTTATACCATTTTTTGTCAGTTTTTCGTTTTAAAAAAAGTTATTTTCCATTGTCTAATACTTTCCCCCTGAAATATGTGTATTAAGAATGGCATAATATGTTTCTTTTTTGCTTTTCTTGAGGGAAACAACTTTCAGTGCTCACAGTGTCTACTACACTCAATTAGGGCCTTCATTTCAAAACTTAATGCTTAGCCCCAGCACTAAGCTTGCTGTTCTCAGTTAGAGCTTTGATTTCAAAACTTGATGTTTGATTCTCACTCCAACTTGCCTGTGCTCAGTTTAGGCTCTGATTTCAAAACTCAATACTTAATCCCAGAACCAAATTTGCTACACTTAGTTAGGGCTATAATTTTAAGATTCAATGCTTAGTTCCAGCCTCAACTTTGCTGTTAGGGGACTGTCCATACCAGACTCCATTTTTATTTTTTTCTTTTATTCCAAGTTGGTTCTCCATCCTCATTCTCCCATCTTCTAATGACAAATACTTTCAATTTGGGTTTATGTAACAGTACTCTTTTGGAGTAGCTATGTTTCAGGAGGTTGAAAATTAAGGCCAATCAAGATGAACTTCCATTTTTGGGAATGGACTCTGGACTTAGTTTTATATAGTGTTTTTATTAAAAGCTCTAGAGTCAA
>JABCKS010000783.1:0-12200 GCA_018851325.1 Termitomyces sp. DKA19 | reverse complement strand
ATACTGCAGGACCTAGGACACAATGTTCAAGGAGTATTCCATGTATAAAATAGGTCTCAAAGGAAATAAAAATAATCAATCAATCAATCTCTTTACAATGAGCACTAGGGGTACACTGTGGGCTGACTTAGTGGAAACCATGAATCAGCACTTCTACAAACTTACTAGAGCCTCTGCCTACCACCACTCTGGCATTGGGCAGCCCTGCATCATAACTCATAGCCTCTACAAATCTCTCCAGTGTGACCTCCACCTGTAGAACCCACTGACCCTCCAGAATAACTTAGGCCATCCCCAGCCCCAGGCTAGGCCTTGATGGACATGCTGTAGAGGCCAGGACTGGTTGTGCAGACAACCTTGGAGTTTAGGAAGCACCCCTGGTTGGACCCATCATTGCTGCATGCAACTCTACTAAAGGGGTTAGCTCAGCCCAAACCTAGGTTCATTGCACCTATGACTATGATACATCTGGTCCACCCTCCTCCAATCCCACTGCCAGTCAAATTCTGTCTGACAATCTTCATACTCTGCCCACACCTCTGTGCAATTCTTATCTGAGGGTAGAGGGGTGGGGAATGACAACAATGATGCCAAGGGTAAGGAAGAGGACATCTGAGAGGTTAGGGAGCCACCAGAGTCTGTCTTGACCCTTTTTATTTGACTAGGAATAGGTTTCCAATAGGCAGTGATGTGTTCCTATGCTCTCCTAGCTGTTATGCAGGAAACTAAAAGAGAACCTAAGATACATTGGCAACCAAATAGGTTAGCTGGCAGTAGGAAAATGTGTATAAGGGCAAGTTGGTAATAAATGTCCCAGAGAACAAGAGCTGTATGTGGTAATAAAGGGAAAGGGGGAGTGCAAGTAAAGGAATGTCACTAATGCTAGCCTAAGTCAGTAGGTGCTAACAAGAGATTGCTAGGTTGGTAAGAGATAAAAGGAGAATGTGGAAAGACAAATGAATTGCTAAAGAAGTGAGGAGAGGAGTCACTAAGACTAGGGGAGGACTAAGCAATAAGGATAAAGGGGATTGGTAAGGAGGGAAATGTAAATGAACATTGCTAAGGGATAGAGGAGAATAATGGAATCAAGGACAGCAAGTCACTAAGAACAATGATGGAAGGACAGGTCACTAGGGTCTGTAAGGGCCTAACAATGAAGGTGGAATGGGAGCAAGAATGTAAGCAAAGTTGGTAGGGGACTGGGGGACAAACAGAGAGACTAGTTGCTAGCTATAGTTGCTAGCATTACTAAGACACTAAAACACTATGGGGTACCCATACTTGGTACCATGCTAAATTAAGGACAAGTTCACTAAGGCTTGNNNCTAAGACACTAAAACACTATGGGGTACCCATACTTGGTACCATGCTAAATTAAGGACAAGTTCACTAAGGCTTGGTGCTAAGCCATCAACAATGGCAAGAGTGACTAAAAAGAGATCTAAAGCTGAGAGATATCATGAGGGCAAAGTACTTGGATGCTTTGTTTGTGTAGAACTAGGTATGTACCAGGAGTATTTATACTGTTTGTTAGTAAGGTGGTCAAAAAGGAAAGATTGTTGCCTGAGGTTATAGTGTCTGCCAAAATGTCCATAATGCATACTGAGTGTCAAGATGGTAACTAAATGTAAGTACACAGTGTTAAAAAGTGTATAATATATGTCAAATAAAAATAAAAGAGCATACCAAATGTCAGTATCTAAAGTATAGATACTATTCAGGCATAGTGGTAAGTGAGATAAGAGAAATGAAGAGTTCATGTCACATGTTCTTTTGATGTGCTTTTGGAAGAGAAGTGCCTGTAGTGCTAAGAGCTGTCACTAGCAGTCATTGCTAAGGGGGAGTCTTAGCCTAATTGTTCCAGATCCAAGGTCTAGACTCCCCATAATGAGGCTTGTAATCCAAAAAGTCTTGTGATTGCTAAGATCCCATGCAAAAGGCTACATTGTTCCAGACCTAGGGGCTAGACCACATGTGATAGGTCACATGACATGCTCATGGTCTGTAAAACAAAAATCAATGAAATAACAAACAATGCACCAGTCCTGTGCTGTTTCCAGGTCATGTGGTGTCCAAATAAGATAGTCAGAGATTGTTGGTAATGGTACTCAGTGACCAGTGGTCTTATTGGTAGCAGCTATGCCTTGACTTCATTCCCCCTTGCTATGAATTGATCAATATTGCTCCAACTTTGATTGTTTATCTCTGATTCCCACACTCTGGCTCCTGCTCTGTGCCTTGAGGGTATTAATACTGGAAGGGGGGTGATGTCATGACCCATTTCCAAACCTCCAAACCTCTCCCCAACAATCCACTACTCCCTGGAGTATCAACTAATACTCCCTTGACCTGCCCCAACCTTTGCCTGCCCTTGGTGCCAGTATTAGCAATCCCCAATGCTTCTCCAGCAATTCCCAGCAGCTCTTCAATAAGCCCCAACATATTTCCTGTGGCCCAGTGAGACATCTGACCTCCTTATGATTGACCCAACCCCTCCAGAATATCTTAACAATCTCAGTGTGGCTCACACTTCTATACTACTGCAGCCCACCCACTGATCAGTACCAACACCTGCTGGACCTGTGCAGCTCTGACAAGCCCTGCCATCTGACCCACACCTCCCAGAGCAGCTCCTGTAGTTAGTATATAAGTTATAGGGCAGTATTGGCATAATCAGTCTTAATATTACCAATATTCTTTGTTTGCATTCATATATTTCCAAGTTTTGCCTCCATTTCTGTCTCTAGTCTGTCCATGAATCTATCTCTTTTTTGCCTCTGTCTCATCTTGACTCCATTTTGTCTCACCTGTTTCCATTTTCTTCCAGTGTGCCTAAGTCTCCTTCACCTCTGGACTCTTTTCTCTGTTACCATCTCTGTTTGTGCTCTTATGACTCCAAACATTCCTTGCTGACTTCAGACTCATCTTATGACCAACTCTGGCATTCATCCATTAACTGATCACCACTCAACCCTCCAGTCTGCTCTCATCATCCCTGCAAACCCCCTTGCCCCAACTTGCACCTGACACAAGCTCCCAGTCCAACACCCATCATATCTTGTCTAAGACCCTCCATACTCATCTGGACTTAGCTAAATTGCCCTCATTAGCCTATTCTCTCCAGTCTGGACCTCCCTAGAATGCTAGGTTGTAAGTGCAGAACATCATGTCCACCTAGTAAGGATTTGCCCAGTTAAGCTGCACCCCCATGGTCAGCAAAACCTGACAGTTCTAACTAAGTACAGCAAAATTGGAAATGGGACTAAGTATTGACTTTTGAAATTTAGGCCCTCACTAAGTACAGCAAAGTTAGGGTTGGGACTAAGCATTGAGTTTAAAATCAAGGCCCTAACTCAACACAGTCAAGTTGGAACTGGGACTAAGCATTGAGTCTTGAAATCAAGGCCCACTTAATAATTTTATACATGGACAGTAGCATTGTAATTGTAACATTTTATATGAATTGCGCAAATAATATATATATATGTAAAAGACCGAGACTAAGACCAAGCATCCATGCCGAAGGCATGGTCATAATACCTAGTCCTTACTCGTAGCAGATCGAAGATTCTTTGGTTTACATATACAAAATTTCTTATTTCGGGTACACCCATTCAATAATAGTGTGGGGTTCATCGCGTTTCCTGCTTATTCCCTCCTTGATCTCCTTCATCACTTCTCTGATCAAGTCTCAAGTGCTCCGCACAGCAACGTGAATGTCTACAAGTTAGACATCTACTCAAACGACTACTATTGGAATATTAATAGGTTCAGCAGAAATTTGGAGTTATACCTTCAAGTCTACCTTTGAATGCGAATTCTACCGCTGTTTACACGTCCATTGTTTGAGTCTATCGACTGCTTCGAAGTGAGTATCCACCTTGGTTGAATTGCTTAATTACCGTCTAATTATTGTCGAGCCATTTAAACTCTGCCCTCGATGTCTCCGGATAAGTCCGAGGTTACGAGATTCATCGAGGAGCTAGAGACGTGTCTGCATTGTCGGAGATGGAACAGTTAAACGTGTCAACCCCCGTCCGTGCCATGGGCCGGCCGTGTTAAAAAAATCTTGTGAACTTACACCAGTTCATCAATATCTCTGTCATCCTTATTCGTTTCCCCAAGCGTACATTCTCAGGTGAGTCAGTACCATGGAGCATGTCATGTGGTATAGTATAATGCATGCGCATAAATCCTGAGTCTCCTGGCTCAGTGTCGTCTCCATACACATGTTCATGTCGACCCAAGAGTTGAGGAACCCTTTTCCTAATTCCACTCTAAAGATTCCTTCGGCCACGGACTATGGCAGCCTCTTCGATGGTGATCATAGCGTTTCCGTCCCTTCTTCTCGACCAAAACGTCAGCGCAGTGCTTCAACTCTAGGTTCAGTCTACTCTAGCAACACGATTCAGGTCAACGAGGAAACGTCTCTTCTGCATAGCCCGAGAAAGCAAGAAATAACACCTCTACCTTGGAGTCAGGTGTTGATTATCCTTCTTCTGCAAGTCTGCGAACCTTTGACAAGTATGTCCATATATCCATACGTGAATCAGGCGTGTCCTGTCCAGTCAAATCATTTGTCTGTCGCTGATAATTTTCAGCTCGTCGGAGGGCTGGATATCCTCGGCTCTGGATCTGGCAACGATCATCAAGTAGGATATTATGCTGGGTTGATTGTATGATGTCTACAGTACTGCTCTCGATCGTCTTACAAATTGTTCTCCAGATGTCTTTGTTTTTTGTCACTGAAGCCCTAACCGTTTTGCACTGGAGTAGGCTCTCAGACCATATCGGTCGAAAGCCAGTGCTCCTCGTCGGTCTATTCGGAATTTCCGTGTCGATGATATGCTTTGGCCTCTCTCGTACATTCTGGGCCTTGGTCATGAGGTACGTCTACTCAGCGGCTACGACCTCGCTTGCTTTGATCCAGTGTCCATCAAGTCGATGTCTTTGTGGACTGTTGAACGGAAATGCGGGTGCGTAGTACAACCAATATTTCATTCGTCCTCTAAGGACCACTACTTGGTTTTTCTCTGTCTCATTTATTCAGGTGTTATGAAAAGTGCGATGGGAGAGTTGACTGACGCTTCAAACCGCGCAAGAGGATTCTCCTTAATGGCAGTGGTATGGGCAATTGGTGCAACACTAGGGTACTTTCCACCGTCTTCTCGTTTACGTTCATTTCCCATATCCTTCTAGACCTCTGATTGGAGGAACGCTTGCACGGCCCGCGGAGCGCTTCCCCAATGTATTCACGGGTAGATTCTGGAAGGAGTATCCCTATTTTCTCCCCTGCCTTGTTGCTGCAGTCTTTGTCGCTGTCCTATTTAGTATAACCCTGCTATTCTTCGAAGAGGTACGATTGATTCCCTTCATCATCTCACTTCGCAACTCCAATTATCACGTAGACCATCCCAAAGTCACTTGGTCCGTCTGCTAGCCAGGAAACCCTCCACGAAACTAACGATCAACCTGTTCCATTACGTCAGCTTTTCATCTACCCCGTCATTCTCTCAATCACAAATTATATGAGCCTCGCTTTCCTAAATATCGCACTCGATGCCATGTTTCCCCTGTTTCTCGCGATGCCCCTCAGCGCCGGTGGCCTCGGATTTGAACCCCGTACGATCGGGTACATCATAGGATCATACGGAGCCCTCTCTGGGATATGCCAAATCCTCCTCTTTCCAACCTTCGTTCGCATTGCCGGTGTTCGAAGACTATTTGTCATAGGCGTCACTGTCTTCCTTCCCATCTTTGCTTTGTTCCCCATCATGAGTCTGGATGCCCAAAAGTTTGGCATAGATGTCTTTACTTGGGTGTGCATCTGGAGTATTATCGGATTAATGACGCTCATGGATATGTCATATGGTAAGTCACTCTCTGATCAAGCACTTCACTGTGTCACTCCTCTGATCTTTGGCTGTTTGATCAAGGTTGCATATTCATGTACGTCACAGCTTCTGCACCAAATAAGCGTTCTCTGGGAGCGACCAATGGGCTCTCACAGACCACTGTATCAGTGGCGCGAGCTATCGGGCCATCAATGGCAACCTCCTTGTTCGCCTTTTCCGTCGAACACAGAATCCTTGGGGGATACGGTGTGTACGCCGTTCTAATTGTTCTGTCTTGCTTTTCTGTCTACCTGGCCGTCTGTCTGCCTCGCGAGGTCTGGAAGGAAACTGGAGAAGATGACTGACCTGTTATTAAAACTTGTACTTTGATTGTATCTGACACTTTCGTTGACGTGGCTTTGATATTGTATTATTTATACTCGCAGTCATTGGCGTTTGTTCGCGTGTTACTAATATCACCGATGTAGTTTGTTTGAGAACAGCTTTAGGGGTAGCAATCAGGTCCTAACATATGCTCTTTGTGGCGGTTAGCTCATTCTGCCTGCTGGGTCGCAGAGGTTTAGCTCGATCATATGGAGGACGGACATCCACCCCTGAAGAAATGCTTCTTCCTGATGATGTCGGGTACAAATCGAATTAGGTCAGCTCAGGGCTGCCAAAGTTTTCTTAAGACCTGCATGGCCCACATTACCCCTCTAACTAGAAGCGGAGGAGGGGGGTCACCTACCTGTCCGAGTAGAGTGAATTTCATTATCTATGTATGATAAAAACCATGCCTGGATAAATTACCAGGACTTTGGAAAAAATTCTGGATGGATTTTCGGAGAACTCCGACAGTTGACATCAGCGTTAAAACGTTGACAGATCATCTGTCAACGTCGTTTGGCACTATCGTCAGCGCTGTCAACGCCACCCCCCGACATTAGACAGTGCCGATGACCCCCTGTTCATCGTCACCAACAAATGAGCTTGAACATATCACCGAAAATCAGGAAAATTCAGGAAAAAATAGGAGATGATTGTTGGATTGTCAGCGCTCCCCCAGTCATCAGAAATCACCATCAAAAATCACCCTTGCTCATTGTCAACCGATGACGAGCTCAACAGGAAAAAAGAAAAGATCATTAGTCAACTGGTTTCTTCCAGCCCCTAAATCATCAGAATGAAACTTACTTGCGAGGAGGCATGCACCAATGCCAGGCAAGAGAAAATTGCAAGCAGAGAGCTAACAGTGAAGAAGAGAAAGTGAAGGGCAGACAGTGGAAAGCTACAAGGCCTGAGGAAGAACAATAGTGGAGGAAGTTACAACTGCCTAGAGACTGCTAAAGACAGCAATACTAGTGAGGATGGCAGTGACAGAAGAATGGACAAAGAAAGTGCAGAAGTTGAGGAAGGGTTGCAGGTAAGGTCCCTGCCAATGCCTAAGAGCAATGAACTTGTCAACTCCAGCAATAAAAGTGGCAATGATTGAACTTTATATAATTGGCCTGTGAATTGTTCTGTTGTTTCAAATACCACTAGTAGTGTATGTATAATAATGTGCTCCTATTGTCACCTAGCTGCCATGTAGGGAAAAAGACCTAAACACAACAACCAGATAGGGTAGCTGACAAGAGGAAATAATCTGTGTAAGGGCAAGTCAGTAAATGTCTCAGGGAACAAGAGCTAAGGAAGCAGTGTGTGGTAAAAGGAACAAGTAGGGAAAGTTGCTATTGTCAGCCTAAGTCACTAGATACTAAGTCACCAAGAAATGAAAGGAAGGAAGGGTGAAGACAAAAGAGTCATTAACAAAGAGTGGTAAGGAGGAAAAGATGGATCACTAACATATAAGACTAAGTGACTAAAATGGAGGATTGGTAAGGAGGTAGAAGGAGCATCAGTAAGACTGGGGAAAGTGATAGAAAGGGGGAAGACAAGTAGATGCTAAAATTAAGGATGGACAAGGGTAGATTGCTAAGGTCAGTAAGGACCTAATAACAGAAGGAAGATGGAAGGAGAAGGATGTGAGCAAGGGTCAGCACAAGATGGGGAGTGAACAAAATACTAAAAATAGTTACTAGCCATAGTTGCTAGCATTGCTAAGACAAAACACTAAAGAGTACCTGTGGTTGGTACTCATGCTAAATTAAAAGCTAGGTCATGAAGGCTTGTTGCTGAGTTATTAGCAATGATGATAGTGAATGAAAAGGAGATCTGAAGCCTATGAGCTGAGGGATACTTTAGTGGAATGAGTCTGTTTTTTTTGTTTGGAGACTAAGTATGTACAGGAGGTATTTATACTATTTACAAGTATAGTATTCAAAAAGAAAAGATAGTCATTATTAGAGACAGCATCTGTCTAAGTGTCTGTTAATATATACTGGGTGTCAGTATGATTACCCAGGGTTAAAAGTGTATATATGCAATGTCAAAAACATACATAATAAGTGTTAAGAAAAAGGAAAGCATACTGAATGTCAATATCTAAAGTGTAAATGCCAGTCAGGTATGCTGGTAAGTAAGACAAGAAGAATGAAAGATAGAGAGAGAGTGGATCATGTGTCCTTCAGTAGATGTGTTTAGAAGAGAAGTGCCAGTGTTACTAAGTGATGCTGCTAGCAATCATTACTAAAGTAAGGTCTCAACTATGTCCTTCTCAACCCAAGGTCTAGGCTTCATGTGACAGGGCTCATGATTTGAAGGTCTTATACTCACCAAAGTCCTGTGCAAATGGCTACATTGTTCCAGACCTGGAGGCCAGACTATATGTGATGAGTCACATGACTTGTACATGCCCTGCAAAAAGAGAATTGAAAAAATACGAAGTCCCATACTGTAAGGGTGACCTTTGGAGGCTGTGGCTCAGTCACACAGCTGGCAAAGGAAGATCCAAAGAGATATATTCAATGATTAGCATATCTATAAGACTAACTACCCACCTGGCAAAGGGAGATCCAAAAAGATCAAGTCTGAGGTCTCCCTTTGCCAACACAGCCTTCTATCCCCTTTGCACTATGAGACTGACTATACAGCTGGTGGTTGGTTCATGTGCACCTGCTAATGCATTGGTGACCTTGATACAACCTGTAGATCATGTAAAGGAGTGATAGGCAATGAAGTGAAACATAGTAAAGTAAGGTGAAATGAGGTGAAATATGAGTATGTAACTAGAGTCATGTGCCCTCATTGCTGCATTGCTGCATATGGCTTATAACATGTGCTTCCTAGAACAATAGTGAGGCTATAACTCTAAGGTGAGATAAGATGAGGTGAAATGAGGTAAACTGAGGTGAAATGAGATGGAATGGGATATCTCCTGACATTACCCCCTTTCTAGAGTACAGCACCTCAATCTATCTGAATAGAAGAACTCTTGAATTGCCTAGCTTGCTACAAGGATAGGGAGGATACCTTGGATTGCTTTAGGGGCATTGGGGTACTTGTGATAAAATTTCTAGACTCTTGCTGATGCATGTACATTCACCTCCAGAATATATCTTCAACACTATATTCCATTTCACCTTTAATAGGCCTGCACCTCCTTCTTGTTTCTTGGCTCTGGCCATTTTGCTACACCTGCCACTTTGACTGGATCCATCCTCTGCCACACTATACCAAACAATCAAGCCTAAGTATTCCACTTTTGTCTGCTTGAACTCACATTTTTTAGGTTTCAGGTATAGCTGATGCTAGTGAAGATGTTCTAGGACAATGTATGTGATCTGACAATGTTCCTCTAGAGTCTTAGTGTAGATGAATATGTTGTCAAGATATACACAGACAACACCCTCTAAAATCAGATTGTGGATGATGTTGTTCATCATAGTCTGGAAGGTGGCAGGGCTATTGGTGAGGCCAAAGAACATTACCAAAGGTTCAAAGAGTCCATGATTTGTTCAGAATGCTGCCTTCCACTCATTTCCTTCCTTAATGTGCATGTTGTTGTAGCCCTAATAGACATCCAACTTGGTAAAATAACATGTGCCATAGAGAATTCACAAGTTTAGAAATGAGGGGAAGGAGGTAGCAGTTCTTCACAGTCATCACAATCAAGACTCAATAGTCTTGAACTAGATGGAGGGACCCATCCTTCTTTTCAATAAAGAAGACTGGGGAGGCCATGAGGGACTTTGAAGGTTATATTTGCCTGGAGCTGAGGTTCTCCTATAGAAAGGCATCTAACTCATCTTGCTCTCATGGTGCAGGTAGGTAGACCTTACAGCTTGATAGCTTGGCTCCTGGGACCAGCTCTATAGCATAGTCCAATTGCTTACACTTGGGCAGGGAGTCAAAGGATGCCTTGGCAAATACTTCCTCAAAGTCCTAAAGGTATCAGAGGATCATGTTGTCAGAGCTCTTGGGCTTCAAATTTGCTGCAAATGCCTCAGCTAGCTATTGAAAGGTGGTCTGGCTAGCCTTTATCTTTGCTTCAGGTGGATGGGTGCAGAGAGTGATGGCATAAATCTGATCCCCCACTTTGATAGCCTTGTATGGAGACTCTAGGTCTGAAATGTGACTTGGCTCTCCTGCTTCACCATCTTCCTCTTAGCTATCATACCCAACTCTTCTGACATCCTTGTAGAGGGCCTCTCTATAAGGGAATGCCAGTGAGGGGGGGGGGGGTCCAACAGGTTGAGGTCAGCATAAGGGAAGGAACCAGTATGACAGGCACATATGGCTGCATAGTCTTGGACCTCTGCTCTGTGTTTCTCTCTGGCCTCTCTTGCACAGGTGGTGCAACAATGTGGGCAGCAGCTCATCTTCACTGCTCCCTCTGCCCAGTCAATCTCCAAGTTGTGCTTCCAAAGCCAGGTAAACTTCAAGATCATGTCCTGCTTTCCCAGAGTGGTAACTGCAAAAACAGTATGTTCTGAGTGGCTCTGATAATGGAGGACTAAGTCCACTATGGAACAAATAGATCCAGCTTCATTGGGGGTACCATCAATGTTATAGACTGGAATTGGCTATAATAGAGGTTGTATAGTGAGGCAGTAGCACTTCACATACTCTGTGTCAAGGAAAGGACTGGTGGCTAGACTGTCTAGTAGAGCTGTCATGTCTAAGATTTGTTGGGTGTCTGTCATCTTCAGTTCCACCTCCAACCTCAAGGAATTTTGTGATGGGGTGGAGGCAATGACATAATGATGTGGGAGATGACATTTCCAAGCTGGAATCCTTTGGCATGATTGAGAGGGAACCTTCTCAGTCAGTGCTCCAACCAAGGAATGTTGTATATCAGGAGGGGTGCTTATGATTTCCACTTTAGGATCAGCAACAACAGGGACTGTATTTGAGTCTACTGACAAGATGGCAAAACAATATGCAATGGAGACATACACTTCATCCATTGTGGCCCTAAAAGCCCTCTTCCGATGCCAGTGCCTGGATGCTCATTTCTTTGCTTTCCTGGCTCAATGGCTATGCAGTAACAGTGTCAGGCAATGGGAAACTGGCCACATGGAATGTGGCCAGAAGCTGCACCAACAGCTCCTCCTACTCCACTGAAGAGAGGTAACAGACCTCCATCCCCTATGGGCAGTAGTAGGTAAGATGACTTGCCTTTCTGCATCTTCTGCAAAGCAAGGGAGTTAAAGAGTATTGCCAGGAGGCATCCACCTCCATGGGAATACCAGCTAGTAAGGGTCAAGGCAGCAGTGGCACACTGAATGGTGCTGGGTTTAGGATGCTTGGAGGGTTTAGGAATTGTGGTAGCATTCTGGCTCTGGTGATCCAGTTAAGGTGGGGGCAAGTGGGGCCCAGCTGGTTATATTGGAATGCCTGCTCCAGCTCCATGAATTACTATTGTTTGTGAGCTACCTTGTACCAGGTCTCCACCCACTCATCATTAGGCCACTCCTCCACCATATTGTCAATCTGGTCTATAATGGGTAGAGTCCCTCTCAGAATGTGAGGCAGAGTTGCAACCCATCTGAAAACCTAGCCTACTCCACCAGAGCTTGGAATGAGTCAATGTATTTGTTAAATGACTTCTTCCCTTATCAATACTGGTCTTGATCTTGGAGGGATAGTGCTACTGTCTTTTCCAGGCCCAGGGGACAGATGGACTTGCCAATATATTGGTGACCTTGATTCAACCTATAGAATTATATAGGAGAGCAATAGGTGATGAAGTGAAATGCAGTGAAGCAAGGTAAAATAAGGTGAAACATAAGCATGTGACTGGAGTCATTCACCCCCATTGCCCCATCACTGCACATGGCTTACAACACATACTTTCCAGAATGGTAGTAGGGCTGTAACTCTGAGGTGAGATGTAACAGCTCATGTGCATTACAGCTCATACAATACATTTATTAATATTTACAGTCATTACTAATTATTAGTTATTTAACTTGTATATAAGTT
>JABCKS010000782.1:0-12202 GCA_018851325.1 Termitomyces sp. DKA19 | reverse complement strand
ATGCTGTTACCTGTGGTAACCATCTTTCTTTTTGGGCTACATTACTTACAAACAGTATAAATACCTCCTGTACATACCTAGTAAAAAAAAATGAAGAACCAGTTAGAGCAACCTCAAGTACTTGCCCCTCAATATCTCTCTCTCTCAGAACTCATTCTCATTCATCCTTACTCTTGTTAATGGCTTAGCAACAAGTTTTAGCAAACTTGTCATCAATTCAGCATGGTACCAAATACAAGTGCCCTTTATGTGTGTGTGTCTTAGTGACATTAGCAACTATGGCTAGCAACAAGTGTTGTGTGTCCCCTTGTTTTCTCCCCATTTGATTTACATTCTCATCTTCATATCCTTTTTATTGCTAGGTTTTTACCTTAGCAATACCTTCTTAGTAGTTATTTGCTTAGCAATGAGTTCTTCATTCCTTTCCCACTTAGCAACTTCCATTTACTTTACTGACATCACCATCATATACCACTTTACCTTCTATCCTGATTCCATTTGGTGTTTAGTAACTTAGGCTAATGTTAGCAATTCTTTTTACTTGCACCCCTTTTCACCTCACCATAAACAGCTCTTGTTCTCTGGGACAATTACTGACTTGCTCTCACCCATATTCTACTGCCAGCTACCCTATTTGGTTGCCAGTGCATTCTAGGTACTCCTTTCTGGTTTTTTTCTACACAGCAACTAGGTGGCATAGGAGCACATCATTTTGGAGCCCACCACAAGGGACTTAGGTAATCATTCCACCAGTAACCAGAGCCCAAGCAAAGCATCACTTGGAATCTACTGCCATGTTATCTGATTTCTTACTATTGACCCCCTCTAGTACACCAAATACCCAGCTCAGACCACTAGCAGATGAATTAGAAGCCACTAGGAACCTCCTTGATATTAACAAACTTCTTAGCAACTTTCCAGGAGCATTTGTAGAAAGCTTTCTTAGCACCCCATTATCACCACTATCCACTACCAATTCCTCTATCTTCTTCCCCAAGAATCATACAACTCTCACTACACCTGAAAACCAACAAATACCACTTTCCCCAATAATACCAATAATCACCATGAATAACAATCCTGTCACCCATTGTGCTCAGATGCCCCCTCATAATGACACAACAGCTCCTAAATGGGATAAGAGCCGCCCTAGGAAACTCTCTCAGTACTTCAAGGAATTGGAGTATCTTTTTGCTGACTGTGGTATTACTGATAATATTCAGAAAAAGGAATATGTGGCTTGCTATGTCTCTTATGATATGGTGGAAACTTGGTTGGGCTTACTGGAATTTAGCAACAATCTAGCAATTGGCAACAATGTTCCCCAGCCTCACATATCAGGAATGGAAAATGGCAGTACTTAGGTCATACCCAGATGCTAATGCTAATGCACAGTATACTCTTAGTGATCTTGAGTGACTTGTTAACTAGACCTTCAATAGTGCTTTAGCAATATTAGGACAATTTTCCAACTACTATAGGGATTTCCAACAGATTGCTAGGTGGCTCCTTGCTAATGGCAAACTTTACCAAAATGAAGAACATCACTTATTTCAGCAAGGAATCCCTATATTACTATGGTCTAAAATCATCTTCCAGCTTGAAATCATGCTTTCCAATCATCACCCTGAAGATCCTTATGAGGTGGAACAGGTCTTTGAAGGTGCAAAATGGGTATTAAAGGGTACTGACACAGCAACTACCAAGTCCACTGCTGTTGCCATGTCTATTGCTAGCACCCCTGGTATTATTCCAGTACCTGCTGTTACTGCTATACTGCCCCCTGTCCCTAAATGAGAAACAATTAAATTAGCAATGACTACAGTGATTGTTAGTGTCCTGGAACATCTGGAAGCACTGTTTGCTAACAATAGTCAGCTCCACCAGCAAAATCAGTTTAACAACACTTGCCACTTTTGTGGTAAATCTGGTCATACTATGGTATGAGGCACTTACATTCAACTGAAACATATGATCCAGCAGGGAAGAATCCATTAAAATGCTGAAAGCAAGATTGTCCTACCATCTAGTGCTATGATCCCAAATTATTTTGGCAAATGACTTTATAAAGATTGTGTTGAGGAATGGCACCACTTAAACCCTGAATAGACAATTACTGGCAGACTCTCATCTAATGCTAACCCCAACTCTGAGTAGGTGACAATGCAGCAGTCACTAATCCATGAGGTTCTATAGCAGGATGTTGCTACTGGCAGATCATTAACAAAGGATGAATGTATTGAGGCTTTGGAAAGAGAATTATTTGCCCTGCAATGAGCTGGTGAACAATTTGACAGTGTACAGGTTCCCTGAGCTCCTTACCAAACCACTAGCAATAAAACTTCTGTTCCACCAGTGACTAGTAATGTGCTGATGACTTTCCCTTCCCCCAACCAAGCACCAAGTCCTACTGGTAAGCCAGTTAACAAAGGCAAAGCACCAGAACAACCTGTTGCTAAGGACTCACCACCTGTTGCTAAGCCTCTGGAACCCATTCCCCAGCCCCCTGTGCATCCATTTTCTGAAATCCCTTCTTGCTATGCTCTACCTGCTAATAGGAATTTCACTGCTCTAGATTGTTGTAACAATGCTGCTTATAGGACAATGCCACTCATTTATGATATTAAACAATCAAAGGCAGTATTTGATTGGATTTTAAACACTCAGGTTACAGTCTCAGTTGGCAAGCTCTGCTCTATGGCACCAGATATCAGAAATCAGCTTAGGACCACTGTTATGCCCAAATAACAAGCAGGAGCAAATGCTAATATGGTACAAGACCCTAGCAACATATTTGAAGAAATGTTACTGACTTTTGCTATGGATGAGCCACAGTTTTTGCTAAGTTCTAATACTGGCACTGCTAATGGACTTACCTTGGCCCAGGCAAAGGTCTCTTCAATTGACCTGGTAGAAGCCTATATTGAATCGCTACCACCCAGGGAGGAACCAGTAGTCTTAACAGTTGCTAAGGATTCCTAGTTGCTAAAGTCCATTATGATGGCTAGTTAACAACTAAGAAGAGATAGAGTGTATCATGGATAGCAGGTCCCAGAATTATCTCCATGTTGGCAGAAGTTGCTAATGATCTTGGCATATCCTATAATCCTGGAATCATTTTGAACATGCAGAACGCTAATAGCACATTGGATAGATCACTAGGACTTGCTAGGAATGTACCCTATACTATTGGTGATTTGATATTATATCTCTAGATCTATGTACTACAGTCCCCCACCTATGACATCCTCCTTGGTCGACCCTTTGATGTCCTTACCAAAAGCATGGTCAATACTCTTAGTGATACCAAAACTATCATTATGATTACTGAGCCTAATTCAGGCATATGATGCATGATACTGACATTTCCCTATGAAAAGTATAAAAGAAATAATTCCCAAAAGGTTTGCTATGAGACAGAACTACCCCAGTCCTTTCAGTGCCAATCAGAATAACGACAACATTAACAACTTAATAACAATAATAAGCTATGACTATTCAACTGGCCTAGCAACATATATAGCTTCTTGTGATTTGGATGATCATATTTCACTTACAACATCTTATACATATACAGACTCTACCTTGGTATACCTTTACACTACTGCTAGTAACATTTGCTCTTCTATGCTATCTCCTCATTTTTATTTTGTTTCCACTGATATTTCTAACCCTTTGATTCTTAGACAGACTTTACCCCTTGATACTTGTGTTATGGACCTTATCATAAATTATGTTAACTTTCCATTCCCTGCCCAGTATATCACTAACAATCCTGCTAAAAAAAAAGGAGTACAGGTAAAAAAGAAATACAAACCAGTCACTATGAAAATCAAACCAGTTGCTGGCCACATTAGCAAAGACTTCAGAATTGAGTGACAAATCCTTGGCAATCTACTAGCAACTATGTCACCTCTCAATCTAAACCCTCCTCCATTTATACTAGGCCAGTAATTCACTAGCAACTGACAAGTAACATTTGTTAAGGACCACAACATTGGCTTTCTCACTAGCAACAAACTCAATGTCCTTGTCAATCTAGTTGCTAAGCAGAAAAAGGCTTTTGTTTAGGAGGACTCTGAATGAGGAAGTTTTTGCTCTGACTTCTTTCCCCCTATTAGGATACCAACAATCCCCCATGTCCCATGGGTTCAGCATAATTGCCCTATTCCCCCAGGACTTGAAAAAGAAGTATACGAGATCATTCATGACAAGATCAAGGCTGGCATCTATGAGCCTTTGAACTCTGCTTACTAATCCCACTGGTTTTGTGTCCTCAAGAAGAGTAGTAAGCTCAGGATTGTGTATAGCCTAGAGCTGCTAAACCATGTCACTATCCATCATTTTGGAGTACCCCCATTCCCAGATTATGTCGCTGAGTCTTTTGCTAGATGAATTTGTGGGGCAACACTAGACCTTTTTGTCAGCTATAATGAGTGACTAATTGACCCAGCTTCTCATGACTTAACAACATTCCAGACCCCATTTGGTGCTCTCTGTTTAGTGACCTTACCAATGGGTTGGACCAATTCAATGCCAATCTTCCATGACAACGTTACCTTCATCCTGCAGCCCGAAATCCCCCATAACATACTTAGTTTCATTGACAATGTTGGCACTAAGAGTTCTAAAGATTGGAAGCTGGTTAATGGTATTCCTACTAAGCATCCCACTAACTCAAATATTCACTTAGCTCTCTGGGAGTTCTTTGAGCTTCTTAACCAGATTCTCCAGTAAATGAAGTACTGTGGCAGTATGTTTTCTGGTCACAAGCTTGTCCTATGCACTCCAACATTCAAGATCTTGGGACATATTTGCATGCCTAGCAGTCAAGTTCTGGATGAAAGTTGCTTAGCCTTACTTGAGCAGTGGGGCCCCTGTCAGTCACTATTTGAAGTTAGAGCCTTTTTGAGTATGGTTAATGTTCTTAGGATTTTTGTTAAGAATTTTGCTCATTGCACTAATGATTTAACAAAACTCACATGGGCTGGTGTTCCCTTTGAGTTTGGTCCTGACCAAGTCAATGCCCAGCAAGACCTTATTAACACTCTTAAAGATGCTAAGCCCCTAGTCCCCATTGACTATGAATTGTCTGACCCTATCATCTTAGTAGTTGATACATCATATATTGCTATTGGCTACTATCTCTGCCAGTGCCATAGCAACAACTGCAAAGAATGTCACTACAAACATTTTGGGTCTATCATGCTTAACAATAAGGAATCATGATTCAATCAGCCCAAGCTCAAGCTCTATGGCCTTTACTGGGCTTTGCAGGCCTTACAGATGTATCTTATAGGAGTTAGGAACCTCATCATTGAAGTCAATGCTTGCTACATCAAGGATATGCTTTAGAACCCTGATATTCAGCCCTCTACTAGCATGAACTGCTGGATTATGGCAATTTTGATGTTTTACTTTGAGCTGGTGCATGTTAAAGATACCTTTCATGGCCCAGATGGACTTTCACAATGACCACTACAGCCTAGTGACCCTCTTCCTGATGATAGTAACAATTCTATATATGAGGATTGGATTGACTGATTACATAGCTTTCTTCACCAAGTCTAGCTCCTCTTGCCCTTACTTCATCATGTCTCTTCAGTTTCATATTCTATGCCTCCAGTACTTGAATATCAGCCCTTAGCAACATTTACTAGGGACACTCCTAATACAGTACCCCCACATTTAATGACTACCAACAATTTTCTGCCATTACGGGATGATGCTACTACCATATATAGCAACATACCACGTTCCACTAAGGCCATTGCTAGTGATGCACATATTACTTTGGTCTAGAAGTGGCTTAGCAACTTAGTCAGGCTAGACAACTTTAGCAACAATGCTTATACCAGGTTTATTCACTATGCTGCTATGTTCTTTGAGATGAATAGTAAGCTTTAGTGACAAAATAAGGATGGTGCCCACAAGTTGTTCATTCCTACTGACTGTCACTTACAGATTCTGTAAGCAATGCATAATGACTTGGGCCATAGAGGACTTTTCACTACTCACTCAGCCCTACTGGAACATTTTTGATGGCCCCAAGTTAGTGCTGATATTGTATAATATATCTGTACATGCCATATCTGCTAGGTTCATCAGACAACCAAAGTACTCATTCCACTGGTTGTTGCTACACCAGCACCTTTGTTCAGCAAGATATATATTGACATCATGTTCATGCCACCTTCCAATAGATTCAAGTATATCATCCAAGAATGTTGTTTGCTAACACATTATCCTGAGTTCCATATGCTTACTAGGGAAAATAGTGATGCCATTGCCAAGTAGTTATATGAGGATATCATTTGTCACTGGGGGGCCCTTAGCAAAATAGTTACCAACAATGGCACTCCCATTCCGAAGGCTGTGGCTTACTTAGCAAAGAAGTACAACTTACACCATATTAGGGTTTCTGGGTACAACAAGCATATTAACAGTATAGTCAAGCGACCTCACTTTGATGTTCACCAGGCTCTCTTCAGGGCAATGGACAGTGATCAATTCAGGTGGAGCACTGCATACTATTCAGTCTTTTAGTCAAAATGTGTTACAGTCTGCAAACAAATGGGTTGTTCCTTTTATTATGCAGTTACCAGTACTCATCTCCTTCTTCCTACCAACATTGTGGAAGCAACATATCTGCAACCACTCCCCAATTCCCTATTGTCATCTACTGACCTTATAGCCCACCAAGCAATCGATTTACAATGTTGCTAAAAAGATCTCAAGTAACTCCATGACACTGTCCTTAGTGCCTGTCATTTAGCCACTATTTGTTTTGAAGTAGAACATGCTGCTACAATTTGTGATTACAATTTTTGGACTGGCAACCTTGTCTTGATGAGGAATACTAGAATCAAAGTATTCCATAACAAAAAGATAAGGCCTCATTACTTAGGCCTTTTAGTGATAATATCTTATAACCAAGGAGGTGCTTACATCCTTTGTGAATTAGATAGTTCAGTTTTGCATTGACCAGTAGCTGCCTTTTGCTTGGTCCCATATTTCACTAGAGAATGCCTATCAGTGCCTAGTGACACTTTTGATATCAATATCTCCTGCTTATAAGAACTTGAACAAACCAATCTAGTGGACAATGATGATGTTAACACCATTGCTAACAAAACTGATAACTAAATAACCATTTGCTAAGCCTTAGTGACCTTCATTTTCCAATTCTACTTATATGTTTATTCTACAGTCAGAAAAACCATCACTTACAATATAAAAATATATATATATATATTAAGTCCTTTATTTTGTCTATTTTTATATCATTTCTTGTTTGATTTACCCTACAGACTTTGACTTCTTGATATTTTTTACTATGATCCTGTGTTTAGTGACTTTTTGCTAGTGATTAGCATATCTTTGGGGTTTTCACACCATGATGATTTACTGAGCATTTCCCCTTCCTATCACTAATGCTAAACAGTGACTGCTAGTACATAACAATTAATCTGTCTTTGTCCTTTCTTCTTGATCTTAGACCCCATACAATTCTTCTTACCACCCCACTCAGTTTTACTTACCTTCTGTTATTGTTTCTTAACTTTCATCTGACTTTGCTTTCACTATGTTATATTTTTTGAAAGCCCCTTAAGGGGGCTAGTCTAGGCCAAGATACAAAAAGATATGAAACCCCTTAAGGGGGTTAGTCTGTAACATGACAAAAAAAACAATTTTTGAAGCAGCAGTCACTAGGCATCAAGGTCAGCACTATTGCTAGGCACATCTCCTAGCTCTTCCCTCTCTCCTTCCCTGATCCTGTTCTTCTCCTGCCAGGCCAAGAAAGCTTAGCAATCATGACAATAGCTTTTGAGGGTGACCAGAGACTGCTTAGTGATGGCATAGCAGGAGCATGCTTCTAGCAGGGTGACCCTAGCCTTATCCAGGGACTGCTGGAAATGTTGCTCCAGTCCAGCAGCACTCCCCTCAAAGCTTCATAGCAGAGAAGCAGGCATTAACAGTTCTGGTAGTACTAGGTCTCCATCCAGCCACCCCAAATTGTCAGTACCCACTTTTCTCATAGGGGTAGACATATGAAGCACCTAGCAACACAATTATTAGCAAAATAGTTAGCAATAGAAGCAACTTACCAGCATTGAGATTGCCACTACCTCACCTTTGTCCTCAGCCTCAGCCTCTTCTTCCTCCTTAACTACCTCAACCACCTCAACCCCACCCCATTCTTCTTTGTCCTCTTCTACCCCTTCCTTCTCAACCATCACCTCACTAGTACCTTTTTCAGGTGCCTTGGCTGCTTCTTCTGTCTTGGCCACAGGTATTGCCAGCTGCATGACCACATCCTCCTCTGACTCTGCCACACTAGCAGTAATCTATTGTTGCTTGGAATGGGATAAGGGTTCTTCATTGCTACTACTACTAACCTCACTCTCAACAACCCCCTTTCTCTTTTGAAGTTGTTTGCCCTTAGCAACTGTCCATCCTTTCACTGTTGTTTCATCCTGCTTAATAGGAAGACTCAAGCTCAAATGCTTAATCTGTATTAGGTGCCCTGCAGCTGCTAACTCCCTCTGCCTCCTCACAAACTCCCTGGCTTGGCAAACAAGGGCAGCCTAAGTCACTATTATGGCAACAAAATAACCTCTGTGACTCCTCAATGATTGTCCATGGTAAGAACAACCTTTTCTTGAGCTATTACAACAATAGCAAGGTTGGGTGCCAGTAGGGTACCAGCAGCTTTCAAGATTGTTCTTGGACCAGCAGTAATTATACTGAAAGATGTTAGTAATGTTCTAGCAAAAAACAAAAAGAGAACTTACTGCTCCTTGTTCTGCTCTGAATGTTTAGTGCTCCACTGGCGACACCATTATCTTCCTCTTTGCTTTTGCTAAGCTTACTCCCACTTCCATCCTACTATCCACTACTGTAGAGGCTTTTTGCCAATAGAGAAGTCTAATGAGCTCCTTGTTGTTAAAGGAGTCTTGAACAGGTTCCTATGAACAAGTTAGCAAGTGTCACTAAGCACTAGTGAATAAATGAAGACTTACCTTAAATCCCTCATCATCCTCTTTTGCTTTTCCTTTGCCTTTTGGAGTCTTGTGCTGCTTTAGCAATGTCATTGACTCCTTAGTAATGCCACTAATGACACATTTGGGAGTGGAGGGGCCAGCCTCCCTAAAGTCACCATGACCTTTGCTACAGCTCGCTTCTGTCATTATTATCAGCTCGTATGGTAGATGCTGAAAGAAAAACTGGTCGTTAGGAAACAAGTCCTTAAAAAGCTAAAGATACCTAAGTGATGCTACTAGCTCAGGCAACACTGCTATTACTTACCATCATACCAGCCTCCAAGTCTTCAAGGAGGTAGTTGAGGGAGGGCACAGGAGGAGCCTAGTAAAAGATGATAGCAAAATTATCAATAACCACTAAAACTAAAGGAAAGTAAAAATTTACTTATGAAATGCTTGTTAAACTTGCACATCCAAGTTTCCCCCTTGTACTTCTTATACAGAGCCCAACACTCTTAATCTACCTCCATTAACTCCAGCCAATCAAGTCCACTACCAGCAGTCTTGAATCAGCAAAGCTACATTTTGATAATAGCAGTAACTGCCCTATGAGGATTTGTCACCAATTGTTGGTAAGCAGCCACTAAGAGAGGCTGGGCCTTTCCCAGAAAGACTTTGGCTATAGCATACTTGTCAATCAAATCAGTAATAAAAGAAGCCATGGCAATTGGTTAAAAATAAGATAGGAACAGTTAAGTAAAGGAGAAGTGGGGGGGAGTGGGTTGAAGTCCAGCCAGGCACCAGTCTTTTATGGATATTTCCTTTTTCATATGCAGACCATTCAAGCAATCATGGAATTTAGTTGACTGAGGACAGTCAAGATTTCAGCATAGGGAAGGATGATAAGACCCATCTGTCACTGGGTACAGTTACTGACATCTCCAACTATCTTATCGAGACAGTATAGGACCTGGAGATCAGCACAAGATTTGTACAAGACCTTAACAGCCACAGGAATTTTTGGATTATAAGCATTTATTATGTGGAGTCTAGACCATGTATCTAGAACAATCTCACCAGAAGCTCCCTTAGCAACATTTGTTAGCAATAACCCCTAGTGACATAGACATTTTGCTTTCAAAAGAAACATATCAGCATATGACTTCTTGGACCCTTCATTTTTATTGATTACTAACATACTTGGACAGCATCTATACTTCAGATACTGACATTTGGTATGCTCTTTATTTTCATTCTGACACATAGTATGCATCTTTTGACATTGGATACTTATGTTTGGTTACCATCTTGACACTCAGCATGCATTTTGGCAGATGCCATTACCTGTGGTAACCATCTTTCTTTTTGGGCTACATTACTTACAAACAGTATAAATACCCCCTATACATACCTAGTAAAAAAAAACAAAGAATTGGTTAAAGCAACCTTGAGTACTTGCCCCTCAGTATCTCTCTCTCTCAGAACTCATTCTCATTCACCCTTACTCTTGTTAATGGCTTAGTGACAAGTCTTAGTGAACTCATCATTGATTCAGCATGGTACCAAGTACAAATGCCCTTCATGTGTGTGTGTCTTGTCATCATTAGCAACTATGGCTAGCAACAAGTGTTGTGTGTCCCCTTGTTTTCTCCCCATTTGATTTACATTCTCATCTCCATGTCCTTCTTATCACTAGGTTTTTACCTTAGCAATATCTTCTTAGTGGTTATTTGCTTAGTGATAAGTTCTTCATTCCTTGCCCACTTAATGACTTCCATTTACTTTACCAACATCACCATCATATACCACTTTACCTTCCATCCTGATTCCATTTGGTGTTTAGCAACTTAGGCTAATGTTAGTGATTCTTTTTACTTGTGCCCCTTTTCACCCCACCATAAACAGCTCTTGTTCTCTGGGATGATTACCAACTTGCTCTCACCCATAGCCTACTGCTAGCTACCCTATCTGGTTGCCAGTATATTCTAGGTACTTCCTTCTGGTTTTTTTCTGCACAGCAACTAGGTGGCATAGGAGCACATCACTGTGCTTAGCAACTTTCTGCTAGTGACTGGCATGCCTTTGGAGTTTTTATGCCATGATGATCTACTGAGCATTTCCCCTTTTTGTTGCTAGTGCTAAGCAACAATTGCTAGTGCATAGCAATTATTCTGTCTTTATCTTTTCTTCTTAATTCTAGACTTCATTTAATTTCACATAACTTCTATTCTTTATATTGTTTCTCAAAGCTTTTCTGACCTCATTTCAATATGTTACATTTTAAGCTCCTCAAGGGGGCCAGTCTATATTATAACATGGCAAATAGGAGGCTCCTTAAGGAGGCTAGTCTGTGATATAATGACAAAAATATAAAAAAAAATATAGTTACAAGAGGATGGCAGTCACTAGGCATCAAGGTCAGCATCATCACTAGGCACATTCCCTACCTCCTCCTTCTTTCCTCCTTTAATTCCATTCTCCTCCTGCTAGGCCAAAAAAGCCTGGCAGTCCCACCAATAACTCTCCAAGGTAGTCAGAGACCACTTAATGATGGAATACCAGGTACAAGCCTCCAAAAGAACTGCTTGGGCCTTGTCCAGTAACAGATGGAAATAATGCTCCAGCTCAGCTGCCCTCCCCTCAAATCTCCATAGCAAGAAGGCTGGCATTAATGGCTCTGGTAAGGCTAGATCTTCACCTAACCATTCCAGGTTGTTGTCACCAACCTCATACATGGGGGCTGAAGTATGAAGCATCTAGCAATATTATTGTTAGCAAAACAGATAGCAACAAAATGAACTTGTAACTCATCAGCACTAGAGCTTCTGCTACCTCTACCCCATTCTCTCTTTCATCCTCTTCCTTGTCAACCTCTCCAGTCGCCTTGACACTACCTCATTCCTCTTCATCATCCTCTTCAACAACCATCTCCTCCTCCTCAACTGTTGCTCCACTTGCTAAGTCCATCTCCACTAGAATAGTCATCTTGTTTGCCTCCACTACCAGTGTCACTGGCCACATCTTGACATTGTCCTTGGACTCCATAATGCTAGCAGTGACCCATAGTCACTTGGCTTAAGCCAGAGGTTCCTTGTTGCTACTCTCACTAACCTTGCTCTTGACAATGCTCTGACTCTTCTAAGATCACTTGCCCCTAGCAACTGCCTGACCTTTCACTGTCATCTCATCTTGCTCTATTGGTAGGTTCAAGCTCAAAT
>JABCKS010000780.1:0-12241 GCA_018851325.1 Termitomyces sp. DKA19 | reverse complement strand
ACTAGTCTTGATATTACCTATTTTCATCTACTTCTTGTCTCTCTACTCTCTCTGTCTTTTTCTTACTCAATCTACTCTTTTTCTCTCTTTCTCTTTCATTCTCTAGTGTAGTTGCCTCAGTCCATAGAATATTCCTATAGACTTCAATAACCTCCACCTACTTGTATCAGCTCTGGAATATTGCTGAGTGCCCAGATCACCCTCCAGACATTTGTATGTTCTCCTTTCCATCATTGACTAAGTGACTAGTGATTGATTGATTGATTAATCATTTTTATCTCCTTTGAGACCTATTTTATACATGGAATACTCCTTGAACATTGTGTCCTAGGTCTTGTAATACGTAATGGGGGGGTGGTAATTATGGACACTCCAACTAGTTCTCCGGCCCAATCCCTTTTTAGCTGATGCTGGTTACACCTCATAGCCACTTTTTACTACAATTTGACTTTGTCAAAGTTTATACTACTTCCCACACTAAATCCCATACCATCTGCTTTAACATGCTATCCCAATTTCTAAACCCAGCTATACTTGGCAGGGCTTACTGAGTGTGCATTGGTTTGTCCCACATGAGGCAAATCGCTCCAGCTCCCAGCTCCCACTTCCGTCACACCAGTAAGGGTATTACAACAAACCCTTCCCCACACCCAGACAATACTTTTGGAAGATTGATCTTGAGATTTGGAACCTGCAATGGTATGGCCAGCATGCTGCATCAGTGACAGATGTGCCAGACCAATTGGCTAGGCACCTGATCAAACCTTATAGCAATGGTAAAGACCTTGCTGAACCATCCAATGGACCACACAGTAATGTTGGCAGCCTGATTGAACTATTGACTCCTATCCTTTTGTCTACCCATGCCTTGACCCACTTGGTCAGCAAGGACCCTGAGATCCTCTTCCAAATCTGTTGAACTAGGGAAACTATCTATTTTTGTTATCAGATCATGAGTATAGTAGTTACTGTGCCTCATTGTATCACATGCTGATTGGTCGTTTGGGGGCAGCCTGACCAACAAAGCCTTCCTAGTCAGTCACATGCAGGCAGTGGCTTTCCAGCAGCATTGAAGAACCCATGTGGTGTCCAAGGTGTTTTTTCCACACAGGTGCACTTAGCTAGAGTCAAAACCCTGGCCTTGCACTTGCAGGTCATGTAACCTGCTTTGGGATGCAATGGTGCCAGCTGAGCCACCATGCCCCTTTAAGTGACTAGTGAGTTCTCACTCTTGGAGGTAAGCCCCCAGGTTCTCTGAAAATAACAGAGTAAGTCTGTTAGTGGTAGCAGTATTGGAGCTTAGCAAAAATTAGGGCTTGTCCATAGAAAATATTAGTAATGCTTCTTTGAATATGTTACTAAGGTCCTGTACTGTGTTAGTATTTGTACTGACTAGTTGCTTGGGCATAACAGTGGTCCTGAGCTGATTCCTGATGTCTGATGTTATAAAACAAAGTTTGCCAATCAATACTGTAACCTAGGTGCTTAAAACTCAATTGAATACTGCCTTGAACTGTTCAATATCATGAATAGGTGGCATAGTACAGTAAACAGCATTGTTGTATTTATCAGGTGCAGTGAAGTTTCAGTTAGTGGGTGTCAGGTTCTGCTGACCATGGGGGCTCAGTCTACTGGGCAAACCACCTTATGGCTAAGCACCATGTATACAAACACAGACCACTGGGAGGAGCGCAAGGCATAGGAGACCAAAGCAGAGCAGGGGGCAGTGTGTAGAAGAGTGCCAATAGCGCCAGTAGGTGAGACGAGTGCTGGGGAGAGTGAAGGATGAGTGCTGGGGGGTTGGCGCAAGTCTTGGGGGTGTAAGAGGATGAGATGAGCAAGTGCCGGTAAGCAAGTGAGTCCTGGAGATTAAGAGATAGTCAGACATGGGGACTTAGTGAGTTCTAGGGATGGAAACAGAATCGGGGAAGTTAGATGACCAAAAGAGGAAGGAGTCGAGATAAGGTAATGGAAGATGGAAATGATTAAGTCAAGAGAGGAGCCGGGAACAGTGAGTTGAGAGAACTTAGAGTAGAGAAGAGAAAGGAGAACAACAAGATTAGATTAGGAGTACGAGATGAGTGGAGATGAGACAGGGAGACAAAACAAGATGAGTATGATAAGAAAAGAAGCAAGTAAAGTAATGAGACTGGGGTGTGTGAGAAAATGAAACAGAAACAAAACACAACAGACAAGACAGGGTTACAGTAATATCAAGACTAGCATACCTACTTACTACAGACAAGATGGGGTTACGGTAATATCAAGACTAGCATACCTACTTACTACTCTGTGCCTTATATACTACTTATTACATATGGCCTAGGGATCAGGCCTGGGTTCCAGCAGTGGGTTGTGGCACTGGGCTTGGGATGAGACCCAGGGGCCACGCAGATGGGGTGAGGTTAAGACATGTCACGTGATGTGGAGGTCTCGCACTGGGAATGCAGAGACACATGGTGGTGGTGTGGTGAGGAGGGAGCAGAAGCGGGGCATGGTGTGTGGAGGTCAGCAGCAGTGATGTGCAATCATGATGTGTGATGGGAGTCTTGGCGTGGATCAGGGGTGACAGGTGGTGCTGGTGCTGATGTGGCAGTCATGGCAGTCATGGCCAGGGGAGTTGGCTGGGTAGCGGTCTGGACCTGGAGTGGTTGTGGGGGTGGTTCTGGGAGTGTTGGAGTCCTGGGGCCGGGGCTGAGTTTCAGGGGTCAGTAGCGGGTCATGACATCACCCCCCCTTCAGTGTTGAGACCCTCAAGACATGCAGAATCATGGGTGGCTGTGCGGCTTCTGGTGTCAAAGTCGAAGTCTGATGGCCATCAAGAAGCCCTGTACACAGATAAAAACAGAAAAAGAAAAAAAAAAAAAACTTTGCCCAATTTTTTTCCAATCATCTTTCCTCATGTCTTCATCCTCGTCGTCATCCCCTTCCCTTCCTACCATTGTGGTCCAGCCGTGGTCTGCGCCATCTGTACTGGTGTCACCAGTGCGCCCTCAACCCCCCTTGGCCCTGGGGGTGTTTCATCCTGTACTGGCAGCCAATCGGGTGCCCCAGGCGGAGGTTACGCCTGAGCAGTTTGCCCTGGTGGTGGGTCATCCCCGGAGCCCCCTGATGTTAGCCTGGTGCCACCAGCATGGCCTGGTAAGTTATACCTACCTCTGAGTCCTCCTGCACTGACGATTTGCAGTGTTTGTTTTGTGCTCATCGTAGTATGGCTTGCGAGTTCAAGGTGCCGGTGGCCAGAGCTCATAGGGACTCATCAGTGTGCCTGTCATGCAGGTCTAAGCACAAATGGTGCTCCATATTGCGGCTGTGGTGGGCATCATGCATAGCAGCCAAGCAGGTTTGGTCGTTGGATTGGGTGCAAAAGCAGATGGAGGGGTATTCTTGGTCATGGGTAGCAATGATGGCGGCTAGGGAGGGGGGGGGGTTTGCATTCTGGGGAGGTTGAGGAGGAGAGTCAGTCAAGAGACAAGGAGGAGTCAAGCAACAGTAAGGGTGAGGAGGGGGTGGCCCCAGCTCCGGTGGTCCATGTGGAACCGCCATGCAGGAAGCATCAGCTGTTGGTGGTGGCGCGGGGGAAGTGGTGAGCCTCCCTGTTGCCTGAGGCAGGACCCAGCAAGAGGCCCCATGGTGACACTGTGATAGCAGGCCCTCTGGGGCTCTATTTTGTTTTGCTGACGATGGCATGCCTCTAGTCCCCACCACAAGAGTCGATGGAGCAGAGCCTGCTGGCATCAACTATGGAGTTGTGCCAGTGCCTGCAGGAGGAGTATACGCAGATGGAGAGGGACCAGAATGAATTAGTGATGGTGACAATAGACTGGAACTGGGCTCGACAGGATTGGGACATAGCATTGGCAGCAGTGCAGGAACAGGATGTGGAGCTGGCGGCACTGAGAGCGTAAGTGGCAGAGCTGGAGTCCAGGGTGGTGAGAGAGATGCCAGGGGAGGGTCAGGCAGTGATGGCAGTGTGGATGGCGGAGCAGGAAGTAGTTCATCGGTGGGACTGGGTGTTGCTGGAGGCAGCATTGTACCGGGGGGGGCTCTACATAAGTGGTTCACTCGCTGCATGGTTGGTTAGTTGACTCTCAACATAGGCTGGGCCCAGGAGCACCAACTACTCCTGGATGGTGCATTAGTGGCCCATGCCTTGCTCTGGGAGGGTGGGGGCCGGATGCCCTTCAACTTGCTGGCAGAACTAGACATCGGTCTGGCCCAGCTGGACATCTTGTTGGTGGGGCACTGGTGGCACAACACGATTGCCCCTGGGTCATGGCTGGGCGTGGTGGTTGATACAGGGGAGTGGTTACCAGTGTGGGAGGAACATCTGGCAGCATTGGTGACCCAGATGGAGATGGCAATGCTGGTAATGGGGCCGGTGGCAGAGAGTCAGGAGGGGGGTGACGAGGGGGGGGATTAGTTGCCATGCTGGCCCAGGGCCCATCCTTCTGCCTTTTGGACTTGTCATTGCTTTTTCATCATCTTATTCTTTGAATGTTTTATATCATTTTGTAGATTAGGAAACTTGTTTATACTGTTGCAGTGTCCAGGTTTCTTTTGGAAGTAAGAGTCTGAAGATGGGAAGTATGCAAGAAAACATGTAAGGGTCTTGATGGGAGTTGAATCCCTAATCAATCCAGAGGTGGGGGTTACGCCTCCTGATGCTGTCTGTGAGCACTAGTCCTGGGAGTCCCGGGGCTTGTTGGGGTGTTGTTGGTGGAAGTTCCGAAGCTTGGCGGAGGCACCAGTGAGATTCTTCCTAGGTTCCCAAGTGTTGTCCTCAAGCCCATAGCTTTTCCAGTGGACAAGGTAGTGAGGGCGGCCACAGATGAGGTGGGAGTCAAGGATGTGGTCAACCTTGTAGTAGTATTTGTCCTCAACTTTGACAGGGGGCGGTCAGCCAGGTTGCTGTCCAGGGAAGGGGTCCAGGGCATATTTTTTGAGGAGGCATATGTGGAAGACTGAGTGTAGTCCCTTGAGTCCCGGGGATAGGTCAAGTTTGTAGGCATGGGTGGAGACCTTCTGGAGGACCTTGAAGAGGCCAAGGTGTTTGTGATCGAGCTTGATTGAGAGTCACCAGGTCTTCAAATTGTGCTAGTCAAGTCAAACGAGAGTGCCAGGGGTCTAGTCAGAGGTCGATTTGCAGTGGGTGTTAGCGTGCTTGGTGTAGGCCTTGTTGGCAGTGTTGATTTTGTCCTGAAGGAATTGGTGCAGCAACTGGAGGTCCTGGGCCACTTCATGGGCTAGGTGGGAGGGGATGTTTCTAAGGGAAAGGGTGAGCTAGTGGTTGTAACCTTTATTAGCATAAAAAGGTGACACGCCAGTAGCAGAGTGAGGGGTGTTGTTGTAGGTGAACTCTGCCAAGGGTAGTTCCATGCACCAGTCATTCTGCAGGTAGTTGACATAGAGGCAGAGGTACTATTCCAAGGTCTGGTTCACTCATTCAGTCTGGCCATCAGTCTTTGAGTAGTAGGCAGTAAAGAGGTGAGTTTTAATCTCAAGGGCCTTACACAGAGACTGCCAGAACCAGGAGATGAATAGGGGGCTACAGTTGGATATAATGTCATCCAGGAGTCCATGCTTGGAGAACATGTGTTCAAGGAATAGTTTGGCAAACTCCAGGGTGTTGTCAGTGGTGCAGTAGGGGATGAAGATTGCTTGCTTGATGAGGTGGTAGACAATGACAAGGATGGCATCAAAGCCCTCTAACTTAGGGAGTTTGACAATATAGTCCATCAAGATGGAGGACCAGGGGTGGCAACCAACTGGGAGGGGTTTGAGAAGACCATAGGGGCAGTAACAGGGAACCTTGGCCTGGAGACATAACTCGCAGGCCTGGACATACTGGGAGACATCCTTCTTCATATCTGGCCAAAAGTAAGTCCAAGAGATGAGTTGGAGGGTCTTATAAATCCTAAGGTGCCTGTGGAGCTTATGGTTATGGTGTTAGTGTAGGATGTCCAGGTGGACCTTTTGATGGTCTGGGGCATAGATTTGTCTGTCCTGGAGCAAGAGTCAGTTGTTGGGGAAAAGGGTGAAGGGGCGGTCATTGTTGACCTTATCGGTGGGGGTGTTTTGGGGGTCATACTGAGTGAAGAAGGCATCCCAGGGGGCATTGCAAATTTGGTGTAGGATACCTTCTTCATTCATAATCAGTATGGCATGAAGGTGTTTGGGTGGGATTACCACTTGATGGTTAAATGCATTGCACTCCACCTTGAACGACTTCTTAGGATACACATCCGGTCTCCAGGTGAGGGCATTGGGCTTGGCACCAAGTTGGCTGGGGCAATAGTGAATGGTGAAGTCGTACTCGGAGAGGATTTTAGATCAACAAGCTTGGCGGCAGCTGAGCTGCTTGGTTGTGGTGAAGTACTGTAGGTTGTTGTGGTCTAAGTAGACTTAGATGTGGTGCAAGGCACCCTCAAGGTAGGCCCACCACTGCTTGAAGGCTTTGATGATAGCGAGGAGTTCCTTGTTATAGATGTCGTAATTGAGCTCTGCAGGGATCATTGAGTGGGTGTAAAAAGCAACGGGCCGGAGCTTGTCACTGCCAGGGTCCTTCTGTGAGAGTATACCAGTAATGGTATAGTCAGAGGTGTCACATTCAAGAACAATAGGGAGAGAGGGGTCAAAGTAGTGAAGGATGGGGGCGGAGGTGAAGGCCTTCTTGAGGAAGGTGAATACGCTTTGACATCAGCTGTTCCAGTTCCATGGGGTGTCCTTCCTTGTGAGCTGGTTGAGGAGTTTGGTGATCCTGGAATAGTTATCAATAAACTGGCAGTAGAAGTTAGCAAAACTGAGGAAAGACTGCACCTCCTTTATGCTCCAGGGTGGGGGCCAATTGAGAATGGCTTCTACCTTGGCAGGGTCCATGCAAACACTGTCTGGGGTGACAATGACACCAAGGTACTCAACTTCAGTGGTGTGGAACGAGCACTTCTCTGGTTTGGTGTATAGGTGGTACTCCTGGAGTTGTTTGAGGATGCAGCGGATGTGGGAGTGGTGTTCTTCCAGTGAGTTTGAGTAGATGAGGATGTTGTCCAAGTATACAATGACAAAGACGTCGTTTATGTCATGGAAGATGTCGTTCATGAAATACTGGAAGGTGGCTAGGGAGTTGGTCATACTAAAGGGTATCACTAGGTACTCAAAGAGGCCATAGCAGGTGTGGAAGGCAGTCTTCCATTCATGCCCCGGGGCTATATGGACGTTGTTATAACCAGAGCAGAGGTCAATTTTGGTGTAGACTTTGGCACTGTGAAGGCGATCAACAAGGTCACCGATGAGGGGGAGGGGATACCAGTTCTTTTTTGTGACTTTGTCAAAGCCCTGGTAGTTGATGCAAAGGCATAGGGAGCTGTCCTTCTTTTTTGCAAATAGAACTGGAGCCCCAGTGGCAGAGATCGAGGGTCAAATGAACCCTTTACCAAGCATGTCATCAAGGTAGTCTTTCAGTGTGCGGAGCTTGATTTCTGACATGTTGTAGATCTTGCCAAAGGAGGGTGCAGTGCCATCTTCAAGGTCAATTTTGTAGTCATATGACTGGTGAGGGGAGAGCTCCTTGGTGCTTCCTTTGGAGAACACATCAGCAAACTCATGATACTCTGGGGGAACTACTTCATGTAATATTTGTTTCTCTGTTTTCTGTCCCAGAGCAGTCATATCTATGCCTAGGTGTTCTTCTAGGAGCACCAGGGAGATGTGAAGCTGAAAGGCGGGGGTGTCGTCCTGGAGGATGCGGGTGAAGGGGGCTGGGCTGATGATTTTAATATCAAAGGTGTCTGGGTTGAGAGGTTTGGAGGGTTGACCCGTGTCACCGGGGCCCGGGGTTGTCCAGGGGCAAGGGGTGGGGTAGTGTAGGCCTTTATACTTATTGCGGGGAATGTTGGAGGAAAAGACTAGGGGTGCACTTGGGACATGTCGAGTGGAGGAGGGCTCACCAGAGTTGTCCAGGGGTGCTGTAGGATCGCCAGTAGCTCCAGCCTTGCTGGGTTTGC
This sequence comes from Termitomyces sp. DKA19, assembly GCA_018851325.1. Classification (NCBI taxonomy): domain Eukaryota; kingdom Fungi; phylum Basidiomycota; class Agaricomycetes; order Agaricales; family Lyophyllaceae; genus Termitomyces; species Termitomyces sp. DKA19. The sequence continues at coordinate 4,238 of JABCKS010000780.1, read as the reverse complement.
TAGTGGGTTGAAGGAGGAGGCTGATGGTGGTGAGACAGGCACTGGTCCCTGGGAACTTCATGGTGAGGTCTTTCTAGTTGATGTTGGGGTTAACATTGCATAGCCAGGATAGTCCTAGTATGATGGGGGTGACCTCCAGGAGCTATATAACCAGGAGCTGGATGGGGAATTGGAGACCATTGTCGAGAGTGATGGAGCTGGTGTGGGACTTAGTGATAGGCCCGGTGGGGGTGGGCTTACCATCAAAGAGTTGTAGCTCCATTGGTCTATTGAGGGGGTCATGGCTAAGGTCAAGCTGGTCACTAACAAATGTCCCAGTGGCCCCACTGTCAATGAGAGTGGTGAGAACCCATGGTGAGTCGCCAAGTCGGGCATTGAGGATGAACAACTGAGCAGACTTCAAGCAGAGTTGTGAGGGGGTGTGGGGATGGTTGGCAGCACTGACCAGGGCAGTGACATCAAAGAGAATGGGCTCCAGGGGCTCCAGGGCTTGGCAGTTGAAGTGGAGGGTGAGGTTCTGCCAATCAATATGAGGGTTGGTGGAGCAGAGCCAGGGGAGGCCCAAAATAAGGGGGGTAGAGATGTGCAGGCAGGTTATGAGCAGCCGGAGGTCTTGCTGCTGACTGTTGGCAAAGGCGAGGGTAGTCTGCACATAGTGGGTGATGTCACTGGCAGAGGTAGAGCTGCCATCAAAGAGAGTGAGGCAGGTGGGAAGGGGTAGTTTCTGAGGGGTAGCAGCCAGTGTGGCCAGGGATTCATCAATGAAATTGTTGGTGGCACCACTGTTGACCAGGATACTGACTGGGGCAGAGATGTGTAGAAGGGTGGTGCAAAGGAGAAGAGTTTGGAAGGACTGGGAGGGGGGGTGAGCTGAGAGGGTGTCCAGGGATAGAGCTGTTGTGCAAAGGTGTATAGCCAGGGCGGAGAAGACATCAAAGTCTGGTCCGCAATTTAGTACGTCTTTGTGATCTAAACTACTGGGTCGTTTTCTGTAAACTGGAAGTCATAGTCTTCATTATTGATGGTCCACACAGCTCATCCCACAACCTGGCATTTAGGACACTTATTGATGAAGTGACCTTGCTCACCATACAAGATGCATGCCCCCTCGCGCTGTTGCTTCTCCTGCATCTCCTCTGGTACATTGATCCATAGCCAGTTCCTGAACCTATTTGCACACAGAGCCTCCTTGTTGTCGGCATAGTCCTGGGTGTTGTGAGGGTCTGTAGGCGAGTTGGGGTCGGTCTGGTTGGGGTCCAGGGCTTCCTGCGTATTGGTAGCGTTGAGTTGCATTTGTGAGCGGAGTCCCGGGGATCAGCTGGTGTTGGCCAGTCCTTGTCCCATGAGTGGCCAAGCAGTGGAGTTAGGGGGTGGTGCAGCACCAGTGATTTGGTTGCCTACGGCAGCCCCACTTTGCCAGTTGGAGTTTCCGGAGGGACTCCAAGGCGCATGGGGTGCCGAATACTCACTGTGATCCTTCCAATACTGCTGGTCAATCTGAGTGACAAGGGCCTTGTAATCGTCGTAACTGGGTTGCTTGGAGGTGAGGCAGAGGACATCCTTGATACATTGAGGCAGGGTATGGCAAAGGGCAAATCAGAGAGCATTGTAGTTCCAGCTAGTTTTGTAGGCCTCCTTCTTGAATTGTACAATGAAGGTGGTGAACTGCTCATCGTTATGCATCCGGAGATTGTAGAGGTTCTCCTTGGCTTCTGCTACAGTATCAAATACTCCAAACTTACTGGAGAACTCCTGGGCAAAGGCCTGCCAGTTTGACAGTACTGGGCTGTTAGAGTCGAACTGGAGCAGTGCTGTATAGTGATCAAAGGCTATGCCTTGTAGATACAAGGCAGCAAAGGCCACATATAAGCTCTCAAGCTGGAAAGTGAGGGGCTTAGCTTGGAACATAGTAAGACACTGGGTGAGAAACGTTCTCTATTTGCAGGGGTCATAGCTGTGGAAGGGTTTGGGCTTCTGGATGTCGAGTTTGCCTTCATGCATCAGCACATTGTGGGTGTTGTTCTGTGGATTGGGGTTGTGAGGTGGGGGTGCAGTGTTGTAGTAGTAATAGTAGTGGTTTCCCCCACTACACTGTGAGGGGAAGGCATCCGTCACTGAGCCCCATCCACTGGGAGGTCCACTGTTAGGGGGTTCTCTGCCATTAGAGGGTCCTTTGCCAGAGGGTGGTCCTCTGCCAGGAGGTGGTCCTCTGCTAGGGGGTAGTCCTTTGCTAGGGGTAGTCCACTGCCAGGAGGTAGTCTGCTGCCAGAAGGTGGTCTGCTACCAGGAGGTGGTCCACCACCAGGAGGTGGTCTGCCACCAGGAAGTGGTCCACTGCCAGAAGGTAGTCCGCTGCCAGGAGGTGGTCCACCATAGTTTTCCAGAGGCAGTCCCTGAGTCCATCGTGGGGGTGGTAGTCCTCCAGAGAGTGGTGGTCCCAGGTTGGCATCGAAAGGTTGGCCAGGCAGAGGTCCCAGAGGAGCAGGGGGTTGCAGGGGTCTCTGAGAAGGGGGTGGTCACAGTGCGCCAGGGGTTGCAAGCTGCCAGGGGAGTGGGAAGTTGTTGAGAGGAGGGAGGGCATTGCTGCAGGAATGGTGCAGGTTGAAGTGGGGGGGATAGTTGCATTGAAATTCTGGGGCGGGAGCTCTGCCAGGTGGTGCTGAACCATCATTGGGGGCCTCTAGCTCATTAATATAGGAGAGAGTATGAATAGAGGCATTGTTGTTGTTGGCAGGTGGAGGTTGGGGAGGAGCATCAGGGCAGAGACTGGTGGCAGCAGGTTGCCCCCACATGTGGAAGGTGCTGGGGAGGGAGTTTACATGAGGGCATGCTGAGAGACCAATGGTATAGGCAGCGGGCTGGTCAAAGAGTCCCCCGGTGGGGTTGAGGGCCTTCAGAATGTTGGATGCCGCATTGAGCTCCCCTTACTGGCAGGGTACTGGGGCAGGGGCAGGGTCCTGGGGCTTGGTCGGCTCCTTGTGCTGCACATGAAATGATTGTGCAGGGTCCATGGGGTCCTCAAAGCACCAGGGGGTAGGGCTAGTGTGGATTTCATCCACCAGGGCATACAGTTCATCCTAGAGACAGAGATCTACCTGTAGTATGTTCCGGGTGCTCTCAGGGATGGCTCCGCATAAGTAGAGCTCATGGAATTCAAGGAGACGATTGGCCCACTACTCTGGGGTCTCAGAGAGGTCACTGTGTCCCAAGCTGATGAGGAGGACGCGGGCATGTTTTGTGAACTCTGCTGGAGATATGTGAAGCAACCATAGGACCTCGTCATGCTGTTGAATGTAGGCTGTGATCCTTTGGCGGCCCAGGAGGGAGGGAGGTGTGTGACTGGGAGGTGTGTGACTAGGGGGTGCTGCAGGAGGTTGAGGCTGGGGGAAGTAATATGTATCAGAGTATCCCTGTGGAGGCGGGGGCAGGACAGGGGCAGGTTGGGTGTAATACTGGCCCAGGGCAAAGAAGGCAGCACTTGTGTGTGCTGAGGCTAAAGGTGCCTAAGTGCTGGGTGGTGTCTCCGGCATACCTCTGGGCAGGACCCACCAATGAGTTCCTGTGGTGGCCTGCAAGGGATCACGTCACTAGTCCTGGGAAATACCTTGACTGATAGAGGGGCCATAGGGTATCTGAGTCTAATCCGAGGCCCAATATCTAGGGACAAGAGTGGGGTAATGTTTGATCAGGGAGGCCAGATACAGAGGCTGTGGGGTACTCATGGCATAGTAGTTTTCAGGCATGGGTCTTCCATAAGCATTGGTCTGATAGCTGGTGGGCTGGTAGGTGTGCATATAAGTGGCCATAGTGGATGGTAGAGTAAGGTGGAGAGTCTTGATATTATGTCAAGTTCCACTGACCATGGGGGCTCAGTCTACTGGGCAAACCACCTTACGGCTAAGCACCATATACACAAACACAGAGCACCAGGAGGAGCGCGAGGCGTAGGAGACCAAAGCAGGGTGGGGGGTAGTGTGTGGAAAAGTGCCAGTAGTGCCGGTGGGTGAGATGAGTGCCAGGGAGGGTAAAAGATGAGTGCTGGGGGGTTGGCACAAGTCTCGGGGGTGTAAGAGGATGAGACAAGTAAGTGCCGGTAAGTAAGTGAGTTCTGGAGATCAAGAGATAGTCAGACGCGGGGACTTAGCGAGTTCCAGGGATGGAAACAGAATCAGGGAAGTTAGATGACCAAAAGGGGAAGGAGTTGAGATAAGGTAATGGAAGATGGAAACAATTAAGTC
>JABCKS010000779.1:0-12256 GCA_018851325.1 Termitomyces sp. DKA19 | reverse complement strand
AGGCAAAGTCAATGCTATCACCAACTGGCTCTGCCCACAGAATGTCAAGGAACTTCAGTCCTTCCTTAGCTTTGCAAACTTCTACTGGAAGTTTATCAACAATTGCTCTAGAATTATAAAAAAACTTACTTGCCTCATCTGGAAAGACACCTCATAGAACTGGAACTCAGACTGCCAAGATGTCTTTGACCTCCTTAAGTCTACCTTCACCTCCATCCCCATCCTCCAACACTACAACTCCTCCCACCCCATCATCCTTTGATACAATGTCTCTGACTATGCTCTTACTGGGATTCTCTCCCAGACTGACCCTGACACTCAAGAACTCTGCCCCATCACATTCTATACCTGCTCCATAACCTCTACAGAGCTCAACTATAACATCTATAACAAAGAGCTCCTTGCAATCATGGAAGCCTTCTAATAGTGAAGAGTATATCTGAAAGGCACTCAGTATAGCATTCAGGTTTACTTGAACTATAATAACCTTTAATACTTTACAACCATCAAGCAACTCAGCTACCAGTAGGCCTAATGGTCTGAGCTGCTATCAAAGTATGACTTTGTCATCTGGTATCACTCTAGCTGTCTTGGGGCCAAGCCCAACACTCTGACTCAAAGGCCTAATATCTATCTATGAAAATCTATTGAGGCTGGACAAAATGCTCTCAACTAGTACATTATCATTCTTCCTAAGCAACTCTGAGCCACCCTTCTACTAGACAACAAAGGCCTCCTCCAACAAATCTGCCAGATGCCCTTAGACAATTATTTTCACTTCCATGACCCCTAGAACTCCCCCCATTTTCTCTCTGACTCCCTTTCTGATTCTTCTACCTTTGCCTTTTCCCCCAACAACCAGCTCCTCTGTAATAGCACAATTTACATTTTAGACCATCAGAAACTCTGTCTTAAGGTTCTCTAACAGCACTACAATCATAAACTCTGAAGGCACCCAGGGATCTAGAAGACCCTCCAACTTGTTATACAAATATACTTCTGGCTCAGACTCAAGAAAGACATTACTCAGTATGTCTACACCTGTAAAGTATGCTGTTGGGCCAAGGTCCTGTGCCACTACCCCTTTAGACTCCTCAAGCCCCTCCCAATAGGATGCTAGCCCTGGTCCTCCATCTATATGAACTACATTGTTAAACTTCTAGAGTTCAAAGGATATAATGCTATCCTCATTATTATATGCCAGTTAACAAAACTAGCCATCTTTATCCTCTACCACACTACAAACAATGCTCTGTGCTTAGCCTGACATTTCATCACTCATGTCTTTATGAAGCATGGCCTGCCCAATGACATCATCTCCAACTAAGGCACCTTGTTCATCTTGTAGTTCTAGTAATTTCTGTGCTAGTCTCTAGATATCAAGTCCATCCTGTCCACAGCCTATTATTTGGAGACCAACAGACAGACCAAACACATCAATCAGACTCTAGAACAGTACCTCTGACTATATATGAAATACCTACAGGATGACTATTTCAAACTCCCTCTTACCAGATTTACTTATAGCAATTCCCTACATTCAGCTACCAAGGTTTTTCTCTTCTTTGTAAATGAGATATATAACCTCCAGCTCACCATCTCCCTCTATCATATTCCTTCTCATGCTACTCATACTACTATCTAGGACCTCCAGAGTTTACAGAACTATCTCAAACAGAAACTTGACCTGCCAACCAAGCCTATTGCAAGCACACAAATGCTCACCAAAGCACAACTCTGGACTGGCCAGTAGGATCCCTTGTCTGGCTCAACCAGCAAAATATTTAAACCTAATGACCCTTTCCAAAACTCAACTATAAGCACCTCAGATCCTTCAAGATCCTTTGAAAGGTATCCTCCCACATATACTAACTCAACCTGCCTGCTGGAATGAAGAGCATTCACCCTGTCTTCTATGTTTAACTCCTAGAATGATATAACCTGGATCCTTTCCCCAGCCAACAAAACAACTCCCCTCCCACCACCAAGGTCAATGGAGAAATCCAGCATAAGGTCAACATCCTTGACTTTCAACACTACCATAGATGAGTCAAATACCTTGTCCAATGGACTGGGTATAGGCCTGAGGATGATACCTAGAAACTACTAAGACACTTCTGGAATGCCCTTGAAGCCTTTTAGAACTTTTACCAGAACCACCCCTAAAAGCCCTGAGACCTACAACTTGGACCTATAACCTTGGGGCTTTTCTAGACATAACCTCATTCCAAGCTCAATGGAAGTTAACCTCCTCCCTGCACATTTCTATAACTTGACCCATCTTATTTTATCTTGTTCCCATCTCCTCTTGTTTATTTTATCCTACTCTTGTTTCTGCCTGATTCTTATTATCTCATCTCATTGCTCTATCTTATCCAACCTATCTTATTGCTTTATCTTATCTCATCTGATTCCCTCATCTTATCCAGGCCAGAACCAGGAAAAATAATAACCATTACAGAAAAATGCTTAAGAAAATATAAGAACAAGAAAAAAAAAGAAGGGCTGCAAGTATATACAAGGAACTCCATCAGACAAGAGCTCCTTCCCCTTTCCTTGCCTTTTGCCCTCCTCCAGGCCTCCCTCTTGGCTTCCCAGAAATCCACCACCTCTACCCTTGCATCTCTCTCCACAGTTACATCCACCTTTTTCAGAGAGTAACCCAATAATTCCCACTCTCCTTGGAGTTCTGCTAACAGTGCATTCTAGATCTCCTCATAGATGTCATCTAGAGAGGGCAGAGGGTCCACAAGACTCTGTGCCTCCTGCTTCAAAGGTCTCTCAGGATCCATCACTAGCTGATAATAGGCCTCTTCCAGATACTTCAGCTCCTTTATCCTCTGCTTGATCTCCATAGGTAGACATTACTCCAGATGAATCTGGCAAAGGTCATTCCATATGAACACATGAGCAGTGGTCACTCTATTCAGAAGACCCCAGTGGACCCAGACCTGTCCTAGAAAGAAAAAGTTCAAACTCCAAAGTATACAATAGTACTTACCCAAATATGTGAAGCAGTGCTCCACCTACAAATTTGCTAGCCAACCCCATGCCCTGTGCTTCTGCCACCTCTAGACAATGCCCTCAGATAACTCCCTCTTATCTTGCTCTGCCACCACCTGCTCTTCCCACCCCAGCCCCAACATCACTCCCCAGCTCTGCTTCTGTAACACCTGATATACCTGGTAAAGAGTGCCCAACTCCCTTGTCCTCACTGCTAACTCTTGGACTAGCTCCTCATTCTGAGCTATGAGGCATCTATTCTGCTTTAGCTGAACAATCTTGACCCCTTGGAGCTGAGCTACCTCCTCTTGCAGCCCAGTGACTTTATCTAACAATGATATCTTAAGGATGGAAAAACTGTAGAAGGTCTAAATTGAGGGTATAGAGGTTCAGACGAAAAAGAAGAAGGCCAAGGTAAGGATGCTTAGGACTGGAGGCCACCTCCAACAATATATAATGATGCTTTGACTCTGCTTCTGAGCTCAATGACCCAGATAAGAGGAGGAAGAGGGGAACCTCCAGGCTTGACAGACACACCATTGAGGGTCCAGCTACCCCTAAGACCTTCCTCTGTACTCCTATAGCCCTGCCTATGCCCCTGTAGGACCCTTCACCTCTGCAGGGCCACTGGACAGCCTGGGTGTCCAAACTGGAGCAGCTTTCTCCTGCCACTCTAACTGCTATTGAGCCTAGAATGAGCAATGAATATGCTACTTATGGCACCTGTTAAAAATGTTCTGAACCTGCTGGGAGTATTTCAGCATGAGTAGAATGCAGATCTCCTTGCATGCCCAATAGAAATTACACTAGGAGGAGTCAGCTCCACAACAACAACTCCAGCTAGTTTGCAATACACCACTCCTGTAGTAGGAACTCCTTTCTCTACTAGGGGTGCTGGAGTACAGAGGCTGACCAAGTCCCAGAAGCTTCTCCTAGTTCAACTTAGATAGCTAAGACTCAAGGACCTCTTGAAATTCCAAGGCTGTCATCACAGTTTCTATTGCTCTTCTGGAGCATCAGCTAAACTATTTTGGACTAGATGAAGTAGATATACATAACAAAACAGACAATCTACCACCTCTCTCTCTCACTGCCAATCCTATTCTAGTTGATATGTGTTGTATACAATTTAGGCTGCCACATCATTAGTATTTGAAGAAGTTGGAGACTTATACTTATGGTTAGAAAATATAGCATTGCCTCAGGAGGAATCAGATGACAAACTGTTAAAAAGACTCTTAAAAGACTACTGGACCCCCACAGATACCCCAGAGACCAATGACACCTACTGTACCTTGAGGGTCTTGATGCTTAGAGGGGAAGTAATGTCAAAACCCCACTAATTTTGCCCTGCTAAAACCCCTTGACTTTGCCACTCCAAAGAACCACCTCTAGCCAATATCCAAACTCCCCACTCTCTATCCAAGCCCTGCCCACAACCTACACATCACCAGATCACTGGTCCATGCATTCCTAAGCCCCAACTCCAACAACATCCTCAGACATGCCTTATACATCATTGGATCAGCATTATCAGATCACTGGTAACTTAGCTACCTAAGTCCCAATGCCTCCTCAGAGCCCACCCCCACCTCAAAACAGTCTCACACCTATAGATCCCACTATAAAGCCTGCTTTGGACCATACCCAGACCCTGCTGTGACAGAAGTCAAGTTGTATGTAGGTGTTATCCACTTAGAAAACCTCTACTTCACCCAACTCTTTCCAGAAACCCTGAGTATATAGCTCTAAGCTCCCTATAGTCAGTCACTAGTCTTAATATTGCCTATGTTCCATCTTTTCACTCTACTCTGTCTCTTTCTTTACTCAATTTACTCTTTTTTTCTCTTCTCTTTTCCAACTCTTTAGCATAATCATCTCAGCCTGCAAAACATTCCCATGAACTTCAACAACCTCCATCTATGTCATATCAACTCTGAGACACTGTTTAGTGGATCAGCCTTGAGACACTTGTTTGGAATACACTTGGGGTGCAACTTTTCTTCTAACCACAGGCACTACAGCATGTGTATATGTCAGCCCCAATACCTGATGTCAGCTCAGCCCCAGCCCAATAGTAGTGCTCATCCTTCTCATCCATCTCCATCCAAGAATGGAGAGGCATCTCATATAATAGCAGCTGCTTGTGGCCTGAGTAGGCTACAGCTATATATTGCTAATTTTCTGGTACAAAGGCTACTGATTGACCTTGTGTAGGTCACTTCCCCCTTCCAGAGCTCTGTGAACTCTGTCCAGGCTTAGCAGAGCCCTAAGAAGCCATTTTTTCTCCCTTCAGATGGTATGTCAAGTCAGAAAAAACAGAAGAAAAAAATCTCCAAAGTCTACTAGGTGAATAAATACATACAAAGTACTAGCCACATGGCATATAGCATTGGCATTTGTCATGGTTACAAAACCACACTGTCAATCCATTATTCAGACTTAGCCAAATTATGGCCTCCAAGTACTTTATGTGCTCTACATGTACTGTATAAGGTGCCTAGAGTGTTTAATGCCCTACAACTCCAGATATCTATCTATTGCTGCAAGCAATTTGTGGTTATTCAAGGCTCCCACATAGTGTCCCCTAAACTCCATTGCACTTTGAATTTGAGGTGCCCAGTCTGCTTTCAATGATAGCTAATAAGGTCATCAACAAACTATTCTTAGTTGTCGGCTGTGCTAAAATCATATAGTTCAGACTTTGCATGGTTTGGAAACAGCACATCATTGTCTGCCATATATAGTCACAGCAGCAACCTATGGAACTTGGGCATGATGCACTATATCTGCAGTGTAGTTAGTTTTTCAAGTACATAATTTGATGTGCTGGGCTCAGCTTCCAGGAATCTATACAGTCCCATCTATTTTGGGTACAGTTTACTAGCCTATCCTTTGGCAAAGTCAAGTTCTTGGTGGATAAATACACCAAACTACCCTTGTAAATTGCTAGCTCTTGTCCTGGCAATTATTAGCATGGCATGTCTAAAGGCATACTCAGATTTAGCACAGCTCTGGTTGATCTATCTTACTGAGCTCTGGTAAGTCACCAAACTTAGTTTCACACTTTTAAAGTTCTTACACTTGTACAAATTCAATTTATGTTTGAAAGATATATGCCTTAATGATTGCATCATGTGCAGTGATAAGACCCATCTGTTGCTGAGTACAGTTACTAACAACTATCTTATCTGGACAGCACATGACCTGGAATCAGCACAAGACTTTGCATGACACCTTAGTGACCACAAGATTTTTTTGGATCACAAGCATTTATCACATGGAGCCTAGACTGTGGATCTAGAATGACCTTGCTGAGAGCCCCCTTAGCAACAATTGCTAGCAACAATTCTTAGCAACATAGGCACTTCTCTTTCAAAATACACATATGGACACATAACTTCTTGGACCCTTCATTTTTCTTGTTTCAATTACTAACATACCTGAATGGCATCTACACTTCAGATACTGATATTTGGTATGATCTTTATTTTCATTCTGACACATATTATGCACTTTTGACATTGAATACTTATGTTTGGTTACCATCTTGACACCCAGTATACATTTTGGCAGATGCTGTTACCTGCAGTGACCATCTTTCTTTTAAGTTATATTACTTACAAACAGTATAAATACCCTCTGTACATACCTGGTAAAACAATAAGAAGGATTATTATCCACCACTGTCTACTGCAGCCTTGAAGTACTCTGCTCATTGTCTTACTTGGCTCCAGAGCTCATTCTTGTTCACCCTCATCATTGTTAAAAGCTTAGCAACAAGCCTTAGCAACCTTGTCTTTGATTTACCATGGTACTAAGTGCTACCTTAGAGTGTTATAGTGTTTTAGCAATGCTAGTGACTGTGGCTAGCAACTAGTTCTCATATCTATTTTCCAAGTTCTTTCATGTTTGACTTACATTCTTGCTCCTTTTCCCTCCTTATCACTAGGCCTTTGCTGACCTTAGCAACATCCTCTTAGTGATTGTTCTGTTAGCAACTTGTAGTCTCACCTTTCACTCCCCTTCATACCTTAGCAATTTCCACTTATCTTACCAACATCCCCATCACATACTGTTTTGCCCTCTATCTCTTATCTATCTAGCAACTTAGTGATCTTTCATTAGCATCTAGTGACTTAGGCTGACATTAGTGACTCATTTCACTTGCACCCCTTTTACACCCTACTTCTTACAGCTCTCATTCTCTGGGATGATTACCAACTTGCCCTCACATCTTTCCTACTGCCAGCTACCCTATCTGGTTTCCAGTGCATTCTAGGATTTCTTTTGGTTTCCTGCATAGTAGCTGGGCAGTATAGGAGCACATCATTTTGGAGCCCACTGTAAGGGACTTAGGTAATCATTCCACCAGAAACCAGGGTCCAAGCAAAATGTCACTTGGAATCTACCACCAAGTTATCTGACTTTTTGCTATTGACACCCCCTAGTACTCCACCAACTACCCAGCCCAGACCACTAGCAGATAAGTTAGAAGCTGCTAGGAACCTCCTTGACATTAGCAAACTTCTTAGTGACTTCCCAGGAGCATTTTGGGAGAGCTTTCTTAGCACTCCATTATTACCATTATCTGCTACCAACTCTACCATCTTCTTCCTAGAAAATTATTCAACTTCTGCTTCACCTACTGACAAACAAAATCCCCTTCTACTGACTATACTGACAATTGCTATGAATAACAATCCTGTCACTTGCCATGCTTGAATGCCCCCTTGTAATAACACAACTGCTCCTAAATGGAACAAGAGCCACCCTAGGGAGCTCCCTCAATACTTCAAGGAATTGGAATATCTTTTTGCTGACTGTGGTATTACTGATGATACCCAGAAAAAGGAATATATAGCTCACTATGTCTTTTATGACATGGCAGAAACTTGGCTTGGCTTACCAGAATTTGGTGACAACTTAGCAATTGGCAACAATGTCCCTCAGCCTTACACTTATCAGGAATAGAAAGCAGCAGTACTTAGGTTATACCCTGGAGCTGATGCTAGTGCACAGTATACTCTTGGTAACCTTAAGCAACTTGTCAACCAGACCTTCAACAGTGGCTTAGCAACTTTAGGACAATTTTCTGACTACTATTGGGATTTCCAATAGATTGCTAGATGGCTCCTTGCTAATGGCAAACTTCACCAAAATAAAGAATGTCACTTATTCCAGCAAGGTAGCCCTATATTGCTTTGGTCCAAAATTGTCTGCTGGCTTGAAATCATGCTTTCTGATCACCACTCTGAAGATCCTTACAATGTGGAACAGGTCTTTGAAGGTACAAAGTAGGTATTGAAAGGAACTGACACAGCAACTACCAAGTCTACCACTCTTGCCATATCTGTCACTAGCACTCTTGGTATCATCCCAGCACCTGCTGCTATTGCTTCTACTACACCATCACATGCCTCTAAATGAGAAGCTATTGAATTAGCAACAACCACAGCAATTGTTAGTGCCCTGGAATGCCTGGAAGCATTGTTCACTAATAACAGTCAGCCTTGCCAGCAAAATCAGTTCAGCAACTCTTGCCACTTCTGTGGCAAATTGGGTCATACTATGGTATGAGGCACTTGCATAAAGTTAGAATATATGATCCAGCAGGGCAAAATCTGTTGAAATGCTGAAGGCAAAATTGTGTTACCATTGGAAGCTATGATTCCAAATTACTTTGGCAAACAGCTTTACATGGATTGTATTAAGGAATGGCACTGTCTAAACCCTGGACAAATCATTACTGGCAGACTTTCATCTAATGCTAACCCAGACTCCAAGCAAGCAACTATGTAGCAGTCACTAATCTACAAGGTATTGTAGCAGGACATTGCTACTGGTAGATTGCTAACCAAGGATGAATGTATTGAGGCCCTGGAACAAGAACTATTTGCCTTGAGGAAGAGTGGGCAAAAGGTTTGATGGTGTACAGGTCCCCTAAGCTTCCTACCAAACCACTAGCAACAAAGCCCCTATTGCTAAGTCCACCAAACCAGATCCCCAGCCTCCAGTACACCCATTCTCTAGTATTCCTGCTTGCTATGCTCCACCTGCTAACAGGAATTTTGCTGCTCCAGATTGCCATAACAATGCTGCCTACTGGACCATGCCCTCTATCTATGACATTGAACAATCAAAGGCAGTATTAAATTGAGTTTTAAGCACCCAGGTCACAGTTTTAGTAGGCAAACTCTGCTCTATGGCACTGGACATCAGGAATCAGCTTAGGACAGCTGTTATGCCCAAGCAATTAGCTGGGACAAATGCTAACATGGTACAGGACCCCAGCAACATCTTTGAAGAAGTATTACCAACATTTGCTATAGACAAGCCTCAGTTTTTGCTAGGTTCCAATACTGATACTACTAATGGATTCACCCTGGATCAGGCCAAGATCTCCTCAGTTGACCCAGTGGAGGCTTACATCAAGTCGCTACCTCCTGGGGAAGAGCCAGTGGTTTTAACAGTTGCTAAGGATTTCCAGTTGCTAAGGTCCATTATGATGCTAATCAACAATTGAGAGAAAATAGAATGCATCATAGATAGTGGTTCCCAGATTATCTCTATGTCAGCAGAAGTCACTAACAATCTTAGCTTATCCTATGATTCTGGTATCATCTTGAATATGCAGAGTGCTAATGGCACATTGGTTTGATCACTAGGACTCACTAGGAATGTACCTTGCACTATTGGCAACTTGATACTATATCTTCAGATTTATGTATTACAGTCCCCCACCTATGACATCCTCCTAGGTTTCCCCTTTGATGTTCTTACCAGAAGTATGGTCAACACCCTTAGCAACATAGAAACCACCATCACAGTCACTGACCCCAATTCAGGCATGCAACATACAATACTGACATTTCCCTATGGGAAATATAAAAGAAATAATCATCAAAAGGTTTGCTATGAGACAGAACTGCTCCAGTCCTTTTAGCACCAATCTGAATAGCAACAATGCTAACAGCTTAGTGACTATTATCAGCTATGATCAATCAACTGGTCTAGTGACATGTATAGCTTCTTGTGACTTGGACAGCAATATATTACTTACAGAATCTTGTACATATACAGACTCTACTTTAGCATACCTTTACACTACTGCTAGTGATTCTTGCTCTTCTTCAATATCTCTTTGATCTTATTTTGTTTCTACTGACATTTCTAATCCTTTGATTCTTGGACAGACCTTATCTCTCAATACCTGCATTATGGACATTGCCCCAACTTACATTAACATTTCTTTTGCTGCACAGTATATTGCTAACAAGCCCACTAAAAGAAAAGGTGTATAGGTGAAAAAGAAATACAAACCAGTCATTAAAAAGATCAAACCTGTTGCTGGTCACATTAGCAATGATTTTAGAATCAAGCAACAAATTCTTGGTGATCCACTAGTGACTATGACACCACTCAACCCAAACTCTCTGCCATTTATACCAACCCAGTGATTTGTTGAAGACCATGACACCAGCTTTCTCACTAGCAAAGAACTTAACATCTTTGTCAATCTGGTTGCTAAGCAGGAGAAGGCTTTTGCTTGGGAAGATTCTGAATGAGGAAGCTTTTGCTCTGACTTCTTTCCCCCAGTTAGGATACTGATGATCCTCCATGTCCCCTGGGTTCAGCATAATTGCCCTATTCCCCCAGGCTTCAAGAAAGAAGTATGCAAAATCATCCATGATAAAATTAAGGCTGGTATCTATGAACCCTTGAACTCTGCTTACCAATCCCACTAGTTTTGTGTCCTCAAGAAGAATGGTAAGCTCTGGATTGTATACAGTCTAGAGCTGCTAAACCATGTCACCATTTGCCATTCTGGAGTGCCTCCTTTCCCAGATCATGTCATCAAATCTTTTGCTGGATGTATTTGTGGAGCAACACTGGACCTCTTTGTCAGTTATGACAAGCAACTACTCAACCCAGCCTCATGTGACTTAATGACATTCCAGATCCTGTTTGGCACTCTTTGCTTGGTAACATTACCAATGGGGTGAACCAACTCTATACCAATCTTCCATAACAATGTTACCTTCATCCTGCAGCCTAAGATCCCCCATAACATACTCAGTTTCATTGATAATGTTGGCACTAAGGGTCCTAAAGACTGGAAGCTTGTTAATGGTATTTCTGCTAAGCATCCCACTAACCCAAACATTCACTTAGCACTCTAGGAGTTCTTTGAGCTCCTTAACTAGATCCTCCAGCAAATGAAGTATTGTAGTGGTATGTTCTCTGGTCACAAGCTTATTTTATGCACTCCAACATTCAAGATCTTGGGACATGTTTGCATGCCTAGTGGTCAAGTACTGGACAAGAGTTGCTTAGCCTTGCTCAAGCAATGGGGTCCTTGCAAGTTGCTATCAGAAGTTAGAGCCTTTTTAGGTATGGTTGGCATCCTTAGGATCTTTGTTAAAAATTTTACTCACCATGCTAATGACTTAACAAAACTCATATGAACTGGTGTTCCTTTCAAGTTTGATCCTGACCAAGTCAATGCCCAGCAAGACCTTATCAAGACCCTCAAGGATGCTAAGTCCCTAGTCTCCATTGACTATGAATTGTTTGACTCCATCATCTTAGTGGTTGATATGTCCTACATTGCTATAGGCTACTATCTATGCCAGTGCCATAACAACAACTACAAAGAATGTCACAACAATTGCTTTGAGTCAATCATGCTTAACAATAGGGAATCATGATTCAGTTAGCCTAAGCTTGAGCTCTATGGCCTCTACCATGCTCTGCAGGCTCTATGGATGTACCTTATAGAGGTCAGAAACCTTATCATTGAAGTCAACACTTGCTACATCAAGGGTATGCTTCAGAACCCTGATATTCAGCCCTCTGCTAGCATGAATTGCTGAATCATGGCAATTTTGATGTTCCATTTCAAGCTCATATATGTTAAAGGTACTTTCCATGGTCCAGATGGACTTTTGCAATGACCACTACAGCCTAGCAACCCTCTTCCTAACAATAGCAACAACTCTGTATATGAGGATTGGATCAACTGACTATATGGTTTCATTCACCAGGTCTAGCTCCCCTTCTACCTCCTTTATTACATCTCTTCAGTTTTATGGTTGCTACCTCCAGTCCTTGAGTTCCAGCCTTTAGTGACATTTGCTAGCAACACTTTGAATACAGCAACCCCACAATTAGTAACTAGTGATGACTTTCTACCTCTATGCAATGATGCCACTACCACATACAACAATGTTCCATGCACTGCTAAGGCCAT
>JABCKS010000777.1:0-12279 GCA_018851325.1 Termitomyces sp. DKA19 | reverse complement strand
TCCCAAATTTGTTGT
Organism: Termitomyces sp. DKA19; assembly: GCA_018851325.1. Classification (NCBI taxonomy): domain Eukaryota; kingdom Fungi; phylum Basidiomycota; class Agaricomycetes; order Agaricales; family Lyophyllaceae; genus Termitomyces; species Termitomyces sp. DKA19. The sequence goes on along the minus strand of JABCKS010000777.1, from coordinate 12,264 downwards.
GACGCAATGGGTCGGACAAGCAGAATCAATGAGAGGATTGAAAGACGATTCATAGTTGTCGACGTGCGTCTCTATCAACAATTGGGTGTCTCTTTTAAAACTGCTTCCTTTGAAATATCGGCTGTCCTGAGTTTCAGAGGCGGAGAAACAAGCGCAAAGAGCTTAAGAATAGTTTCCCAATGATGGGATAGCGTGTCTGTCCAAACACATTGCAAGAGTACGGAGGAGAATAAGTAGCTCAAACTCTTTGCCTTCCGAATGCCAGTATGGAAATGACATAGGTTTGTAGTGAAGATGCTCATGAGCCCAACAATATCCAACTGAATAGCTAGTTTTTTCTTGATTGGTATCGACCCGAGAATGATCGCGGCCCTCGCTGTCATCGCGGAATTTACATTCTTGAGCAATACTCCAAAGTTGAGGGCGGCCTTTCCGGATACCAGGGCAAGAGATGGGAGAGCGAGAAGTTAATCGATAGGGCAGGAACAATGACATCGAGGGGAAATAAATCACCATCTCTACTATGGAAAGTGAAAGTATCCATGATTTCAAGATGAAATACCATCTAGAATAGGTCCAATATATCACAAGGTACCAAGAATGGCCAAGCATTTTGGAAATTTGTGAGATGCCAGAACTCAATGGGGAAATGGGGATGACAGACTCGGGTATCTAGGCAGTGCAACAATGGAAGGAAGCATAGCTAATTTGAAAAAGGAAATCGAATCCGAGAGTCAGCCGCCAATCAAAAAGGAAAGGTTACACACAGATTGACGTAACACTTACTAGCAGTGAAAGCCGATGTCGGCTATGAAGGGTCGACAACCACGGCGCTGAGAAATGTAGATACTGCGACTGCTTGTCCTACCTGGGGTAATTGTAACTGCTTCTAGCCAGAGTCAGAGTAAGTGCCGGACTGAGTGATTTTGTACGGCAGTACATTACTTGGTCGTCGTTCTCAGAGGATGAAAGTAAAGCTACCCGGTGCTGACACCAGCGCATTATTGAGGTGTCATCTGAGAGGCCAGCACATGCAATGGTACCATGACTGAGAGTAATGTTTGTTGGCCGAGGAAAACTTTGGTTGCAATTGGGCAGCATCAATGCAGTGTAGGTTTACAGATCTATCTAGTGCATCCATACACAGAGATCATCCGTATTTGAGTCGCCTGTAGAGCTTGAACGTGGGACATCAGCCTCAAGACTCTTCTTAGCACCTGGGGCTAAGGAAACAAGTGTGCTATAGTGACGTCGGCTGGAGCGAAGCCATGTAAGTACAAAGATTGAAAGGCCCTACCTTGGGGCATGATAGATCTCCGAAGGCCTACCCAAGACGTCAAAAATCATGTTTAACAGCGCCCGGTATAAGAACGGGACAGGGGACATGCCGGCGAGGCAAGGAAAGCCAAGCCAATGGGAAGTTTAGTCCGTGCGAGGCGGACACTACCAAGAAAGTCGGACCCCTAAGACTACAGGGCAACGATGTCGGTGTGCAGTAAGGATTCTTCCCAACCCACTCAGTAAAAAGGCCTACCTTGAGTTGACAAAGGTTTGTACAACTGTGGAGTGGTATAATAAATCATTATTTTATATTACACCAACTAATTACCAATTGGATATGTTGGGTTCATAACTTTCAGAGGGTTCACGAATTGAATATCAAGCTCAAATATACCCTCCAAAATGTATTTCAATACGATAAAATAAATGGAACAAAACCTACCTAGGGTTATCCCTGAACGAACGTCCGGACCTTGTAGCCACAAAGAATGACTGACGTAGTCTAGACCTCCATCTCAATGGCAACTGAACGTTCAACCTTAAACATTCTCAAACATCAGACTTCCTATTTGGTTGATTTAAGCGTAATACCAAGTTCCAGCGTGCCAGTCCCGATCTCAGCCCGTTCGTTGATGCAAAGTAAATTTGGCCTGCTGTCAGAGAATTTCTGGTAAGGGAACATGTATAGAAACAAGTTATTTCATTTCCTACTCCGCTTCCTAGCCGCTCTCTGTATTTACAGCCACTCCAGAATGACCATGCCCTTATTTTCGACTATTTATCCTTTTTGAGTCGCTTTCACTTGGTGCAAAGCATAATAATAAAATTTGTGAAACAACGTGAAAAGTGGGAGAATGATAAAAGGTGGCGTCAGATACCAAGAGTTGCGCAGTATGGCAGTCGGAATAACACCTCGTATGATTGAACCGCGGTGGCACGCTTGTGACCTGCAACTTTGATGTGACAAAGGAGTGTCCAGGTTACATAACACGGCAATTACTTCAGAGTCCGGACTTCTTCGGATGATCAAAGGCGCTAAATCTTGCTTTTCATAAGCCCTTGGCATTCCTCATCACTGTATCCTGACTCATCGATTAACTGCACGTCGAAGTTCCCGGCTAAAAGGCAGATTGTACATGATGAAGCTGAAGACCTATAAAAGCGATGATGTAGTGAAGTCAGTCCCCAGACCAATAGCTCAGTTACCAGTTGCGATGGCTAACCTTCCTCTTCACCCTGTTCACCAAGATACCGGTATCATTCAGTTCGATGTCTGCATTCTGCACGGTCATGACACCAATGCTCCGTATTGACAAGTTCTAGGTCTTTGTTGCTGGCTCTGGACCTATCGGTGCCCTGTATGCTCGTCAGCTTGTTGACAACGGATATAGCGTGAGATCATCCTTTTGATAGTCCACACGTCCTTACACTCTGTATAGGTCGTTATGACTGAGATAGGTGATCAGTGAGCGAGTTCTTCCATAGATCGCCTGGATTTCTCTCAACATCATGTATAGAGACACACGTATTCCTGGCGCTCACAAGAAGAATGAGATTGAGTATCAGAAGGATATCGATCGTTTTGTTCGGTATGAAGGAATTACTCAGTCGTGTTGGAACTCATACTTATTACTGGACAGAGTCATACAAGGGGCTTTATCCACAGTCTCTATCCCTGTTAGTAGTAGCGTGATGCCTACTCTTGATCCATCCGCCTGGAGGGCCACGTATGTACCGCTATCTCTATTCTATCGGGCGTCATATCCAAACAAACCCCAGAGACCCGGAGAAGCAACTAATCTCTGATGGTCGGAACCCCTTCCAGAAGGAGCACAACAATCTCGGTGCACAGGCCGTCACCCGGGGAGTCGGTGGCATGAGTACTCATTGGTATGTCACATCAGTCGCGTGGGGTCGGTCTCAGTTAATTATGTCACTTAAGGACTTGTGCCACGCCTGAACTCTTGAAGCGAGACGCCCGGGGCAATGTGTACGAGCGGCCTGTTATCTATGAATCGGTTAGTGATGATGACGCTGAGTGGCAACTTTTGTACGATGCTGCACGTTCAATCATTGGTACCTCCACGACCGAATATGACCATTCCATACGTCACAATATCGTTCTCAAGACATTGCAGCAAAATTACCCGGACAGGAACGTACAACCGCTCCCCCTGGCTTGCCACCGTCTTGAAGAAAACTCGCCTTATGTTCAATGGCATGCTGCCGACAATGCAAGCTCTTTCCTATCTTCTGACACGAATTTAGTTAATGCTTTCGAGGTTAGATATTTGGTGACATGTTCGACCCGGCGAAGAAGAAAAAGAGGAATGCAAAGGACGTGGAACGTGGTGAATTTGCCTTATTGACAAACACACGCTGCACCATGCTGCACCTTAAACCCGGTATCTCGCCCAATAATTCATCGGTCGTCATTGCGTACGTTCTCACATTCATAGGGTACATCATCTGACGTTCACTCTAGGGAAGTAAAGGACCTCTTGGCAGATCGCCTTGACCCAGGAGCGCCTAATTTGGCGGATTATGCCATCTCAGCGAAGGCGAGGAACTGTACACAGCGACTATATTTGACTCTGACACATATATCTCATCAGATATTTGTTGTTGCTGCCGGCGCTGTGGCTACTCCACAGGTCAGAAATCATTAACATTGGGTCGAATATCATCCTGACTGAGGTCGCCAGATCTTAGCCAACTCTGGTTTCGGCGGAACTCGAGACCAAATTGAAAAAAGGGAAGAACAGTTGATTCCGAACCTCGGTCGTTACATCACAGAACAACCGTGAGTGTCATCTTTCTCTTTCGAGGTCTATTACTGATTGCTTTCAGCATGTCTTTCTGCCAAATTGTTCTGAGCCAGGTAGCATCATTTCATTCCTCTTAGATCAAATAGCAAGCTGAGTCTCCAAGGCCCTGGTCGACGATGTCACAGACTTTAGTGACAAGCCTGACTGGTGGAAAGAGGCAGTACAAGCCTACCAGAGTGGGAATCCCATTGACCCCCTTCCGATGTGAGGTTGTTATTTCATGACCTCGTACCTACTACTGATAATCATATAGTCCATTGCAGGACGGGGAGCCTCAGGTCACGATCCCTGCTTCATACGAGGTATAAGATCCAATAGCCTAGCCTTGAAAGAAATATATGTCTGATCTCTCAAAGCGCCCATGGCACACTCAAATCCACCGTGATGCGTTCAGTTACGGCGAAGCTGGCCCTCTCGTTGACCCCCGTGTCGTCGTCGATCTTCGGTTCTTCGGCAGGCAGATCGGAGTTTCAGATAACCGGGTGATTTTTGAGAATTCCCTCAAGGATCCATATGGAATGCCTCAACCGACGTTCGTGTACGAGCCCACAACCCAGTTTGCATCTGAATGTTCCAAGATGATGAACGAGTAAGCCTCTATCCAAGATTATCCACACCACGATTGACAGTCCTGTCTAGTATGACAGATGTGGCCCAAAAGTTGGGTGGTTATTTGCCCGGATCGAATCCTCAGTTCATGACGTGAGCATATCTATGATCTAGTTTCGTATCCATTCTCATTTCACTATCCCATAGCCCTGGACTTGCACTCCACTTGGCAGGAACAACGCGTCTCGGTCGCGGAGACGTAGCAGATGAGTACAATGCGAGTGTTGCGGATTACAATTCCCAGGTCTGGAAATTTGACAACCTCTATGTTGGAGGAAACGGCCTCATCTCAACCGCCTTCGGAGCCAAGTGAGATTCTACATCCTGGTCCTTGTTTATACACTCAACCTCAACAGCCCAACATTAACATCGATGTGCTTGGCGATTCGTGCGGCTTACAAGATCCACCAGGATCTGAGTGCTCAGCAGCTCAAGGCCCCCGATCCTACGGCTGCTCTCGAGAAGACTCCTCCGGATTGGGTCAGTTGGACAAACAATGTAGAAGATCCCAACTTCCCTGACCACAAGGGCTTACGCGCGCCTCATCGTCGGGTCTAGTTCATGCAACAAAGCTTTTCTGAAGATCTATGCCAAGTTATGAGATGTATACTCCATAGAGCATTCCTCATCACTTTCGTTCGGTTGATACGACCATTCTTTACTCACACTTGTACATTCTCATCCTTGTATATTCTCATCAATCAACCGTTTTTCCTTGTTGAATGTGATGCTATTCTTCAATGAACACATCAGATAGGTTGGCCACGCCTGCATTTATAATTAGAACAGCATCTTGGCCTGAAGACGCAGTGATTTCGTATCCTTGATGTGATTCCGGAAGCTACCATTTGAGGCAAAGGAATTCAAAGACAGTTGCTTTGCGCATATCAGGGCAAGACATGAAAGGACAAATGAACCGAAAACACAACTGATTTGTGCCAAGAGGATATCAACTTCTCCGTCGTTGAGTCCGCGTACCTCTTTTAAGTGACTGGAATCCTCACTGAGTAGAGTCAGTTTCGATCATAGGGAATTTTGAACATGAGGGTCTTTATCAAAGATTTGGGCTATCTTTCCATACCACATCGTAGACCTTTATCGGGCTGGAAGGGGGGTGACATCGAGGAGGCTATTTTCTGACTCGAGAAAGAAAACGTTTGTGATATTTGATGACGTTATAGGACGGCTAGCCAGGGTAGGATGTGGGGGTAGATGTGGTTGACCCAGGCCAAAGACGAACAGTGAAAACTGGCATGTTGGCATAATCAGCATATATAGAGAATCAATATCTTTTGTCATTGTCAATTTTCAACTTTCGAAGCTTTACTGGCCTCGCATAGCGAGTACAGGCGCGGGGCTTCGACTCAATGAAGGAGTATTGAAGGGTGTTGAATGACCAGATCAGGTCATTTCCATCATCGGTTCGTATCTTTGGCTTGGGGTCTACAGTAAGAGTTGTTCCGGGGACCTACTGTGTTTCCATGTTATATTATCCACGCAAGCCAGGGAGTGCCGGGCCTATTTAACAATGAAACATTCCTTGCTCTACTCCCACTATACATGTGGTTCCACTGGCAACCAACCGGCTGTAGTCATTTTGACATTTGCATGGTAACAGATCACGTGCAGGACGCCACACAACGAGCCATTTCCAGTAGCCTCATTTATTTACGACGTCTCCCTTAGTAAGAATGACCGTATTCGATCAACTAATTGCGAAAGGTTTCCTGACCAACCAGTCCTCTACATATCATCATGACTTCCACCGGCGTGCCTCATGTTCCCCGGCCTCGGAACCCTTTCATATTGTATCGCTCGTGGCTCAGAAGTATCGGTGCTGCACTCACTGCTGCTTACCTCAAAAGATATATTGCAACTTCTAAATGGGCCGATGGGGAATTGAAAGCAGAGGATAATGAGTCAAAGCAAATGTTTTACTATTGGGCAGAGGAGGGAAAAAAGTGGCATGCCTTGAAATATTTTGACTACGTCCATTAGCCAAGGAAAAGTGTCGGGGGAATGAAAAAAGGTAAGAAGAACGGGCAGGAACCCTCAGGTCGAAGGCGAGGAAAAGAAAGCGAGTTGAAAGACCAGACATGCCTGCGCTCGACACCCTTTCTGTTCCTCTTGTACCCTCCCGTAGCTTTGTGCCACACATGGGTAAGGTCAGCATATTGATCTCACCGGCCAGCTCCTTTTCTCCCTTGATGCCACCTTTTGAGATTGAGCATGGCGCGGGCAACCCGTCAGATGTCCCAGGAGTATACATGAAGTATACTGGTCGTGCAACGGCCCAGTCCCGGCCACTTGACTATACACAGTTTGATGTCGAAGGAGTACAAGATGCTTCATTCTCACCTAGCGATGTCTTCCAAAAACAAAATCACGGCAACCCAATGTCGGCATCTGTGCTACATGATGTCGTTAGTTCGGCTGATGGTCATTTATTTTTACCGAAGGAGCTGGACATGGCCTTTCAATGTTGCTTAGTGGTGAGATCTCTCTGGAGTAAATATCCGACAACTCAGCTATATGGAGTGTGTCCGAAGACGTGCTTATGCTGGTTTCAGCAACTTTGAGTTCAGCATGTACCTATCAATTCTCAGTGTATAGTCTGGAACGGGCAACGTACCCACTGCGGACCTCAACAATGTTTCACTTGATAACCTTCTACCGGGATATATGGAGGATCGCTTACGCACACAACGTTACAGCATCATCTTGTCATGTTTATCACGCAGAACAAGCGGTCCGTTGGATCTGCCACTAGTAGTCGGATACTGACAGCTTGCGTATTCTACAACTTGCCATGTTATCCCATTTCATTCTCCTAATCGATGATTGCGGGAGCGGAATCGCATCTATTCTAGCAAAATCGATTTAAGCCACCTCCATCGCGCACTTTCATACTTGTATTTAAAAGCTCTATCAGAAATACCATCACAGATCTAGGATATAAAGGCAGACAGCTCTAGGCCAGATTTTGTGGCTGCTTCCGATAAGATCAATGTTGTGTTATTATCATGTCAAGGAAGATATGTGGACCTATCTTTCATTGGAGTCTGGCTTTTGGGTTAGGACGCCTCGATGACATTGGGGCATCTGGGAGAATTTTAATAAAGCGATTTGGGAGACTAATAATGATTGAGACAAGAGCACCCAGGGCTGATAAATTCAAAGAAGAAGTTCACTAATGGTGAGATGGCCGAGCGGTCTAAGGCGCCAGACTAAGGTGTTCGCGTTATCTGGTCTCTTCGGGGGCGGGAGTTCGAATCTCCCTCTCATCAGGGTTTTTAATTTTGCCAATCTACCTGCCTCATCAATAGTTTTGGATATGAACACTATCAGTACCAACACAACAGGGGTTTATGAGAGGTGCAACTCTACTAAGATAAATTATTCTAATTTTTCTAATTGTCTCAGTCTTCTATATTCTAATACTATGTAAATTTTTTGTGATTTATTTAGACCAATGAAGAATGTTAGAGTCATCTCAATCATGCAGAAATATCTTCTGTAATCAAATCATTACATTTCCAATACATAGTTAAGTTGAAAAAAATAAGTTTTAGCTTATTTTTATATATTTAGATACTATTGAAATCCAACATAAATTCTGGTTCTTCTGGTGTGAATTTAGCTTAAACCTCTTGTATTTATTTTCTTAACATGTTTTTGAACCTTGTTTATATTGAATCATAGTCTAGTCCAGAATCAATGTGCTAAATTTATGATTTTATCAATGTCTAAGCTTCTTTAAAGTTTGAATTAACTATACACTCTTTAAGTTAAAAAGAAGTTATATGAACAAGCTTCAATGACCCACATACCTATTGTAGATATTTTTAAAAATAGATTTACATACCAATATACATGACTTTAAAACTTAAAATAACAGAGTCATTCCTTGATTGATGATTGGGGAATTGTAAGCTACAAAGTAGATGTAGCACTTTGAGTAATATAGTTATTGTTTTAAGGTAGTGGGAAAAACTGGCCCCAATACTCAGCCTTATAAGCTGAGTATATTTTTAGCATAATAAAAGAATATGGTAAAGAACACAAATCTTCAATTTATAGTATGCTCAGATTGACAAAAAGTTTAACAAGGTAAACAAAATAAGTTTGAGCTAGCTAGTCAACTGAAGGATAAGACAAAACACAGTATAAGACAGGTGCTTACTCTATTAAGCCTCAGGAGCATGTAGGCAAGGTATTAGCATATTTTAGCTATAGTAAAATAGAACACTTTACTAAGTAGTGCTCTGTTAAAAATTTATATAAGTTGAAGCTATGCAAGTTTATACATAGGGAATATATAGCTGTAGACTCAGGCAATAATGTATTTGAGTCTGATAAATCATACAAGTCTGCCTCTCTATTGGATAAGAAAGACAGTAAGGCTATAAATGAGATTAAGAGCATCACTGTCAAGGATAATAATGACTTTTTTGAAGTCAACATATATAACAATATATACTACATTGATAGCAGCAATAGTGAGTTTCTGATACCTATAACAGATTACTCCATAGATAGCAGTGGTAAGCCTGAGGTTAAGGGGAATATTGTATATAAGAAGGTATATCAAGTCTATATCAGAAAGAATTCAACTAATTTGAAATAACTTAAAGTATACTATGAAGATAAGAAATACCTTGCAATGTATGTCAAAGTAAATGACTTTAAGGCTTAGACTCTGGAAATTCACTACTACCAAAGTTATGCTGCAATTCTGCTAAGTATATGACATTGTAGTACATCAACTTGACAACTCAGTCATGCTACAATTGAAATTTTGGAGCAGTTAAACATTTGTCCACTTTGAAACATATATTAATTTGGATACTTGTAGATTATATATTAATGAGTATGTAGATATCACTAACTTTAGTAAGTACAATATGATAATTGGCTTGTTGTACATGTGCAAGCATGGCATGGTGCTTAAATTTGAATAAAGTCATATTATGGTGAATAGCCAAGTGACTCTGGCTATTTATATGGAAGTAAATAGTGCAGATAGCCATTTACATAGATATTGTATAACTACAAAGCCTTAGAAGGGCTCTAAGACTAAGTAGTTCCACAAAAGATGTAGCAGGCCTATTATGAATAAGTAAAGAAAGAAGAACTGCAGTTAAATAGTCTGCCAGCAGACTTTCCAGCTCTTCTCATCAGTAAGTCAGAGTTTTTTAAGATATTTTGAACAAAGGAAGAAATCATAAACAATACTTAAAAAAACTATAAAAAAAAACAAATGAAACAAAAATTACCCATTGAGTAAAAAATGAAAAAGCAGACAAGAGTAATGGAAGAATTTGTGCATGTACTACATTGACATAATTACATGAACAAATGTTAGCCAACTTTATCAAAAGTCAGGGTTAAAGACTTGGTAAGTGGCAAAGATGAACTTAAAGTCATAGCTTTGCCAAGTTATACTAATTTATGTAATATATTGCAAAGTCTCTGAAATCAACTACTATTTCCAATATCAGTTGACTCAGAGATACAATCTCAGAATAAGATAAGAGTGGAACTTGATGGTCTCTTCTATGTCAGAGTGAAGTAGAGGCATTACCAGATACAAGGCAAATACTATAGAATAGCAGATGATAATGAGATATCATTACTGTTTGAAGTATTATTCAATAGTACTTCTTTCTTATTTTATTATGTCAGCAAATCACCATTCTCATGACTTTTCACTAGTGATAAGAGTGAAGAAAAATTACAGGCATTTTATAAACAATTCAGCTCTTATTGGGTAAGGAAGAAGAGAAAATCCTCACTGAAGGATAAAAATAAAGGAAAAGTGGCTTGCCTCACTAAAGAAGATATTCTCCAGTTATGTAAGCAGTGCCTTCCAGTCAGTCATTGAAGCAAAGGTTGAGGGGTTAAAGCATTGGAGTGTCTACTAACTCTCTATTTGACTAGGGTAGTACTAACTCCATACTGTTGATAAGACCCATCTGTTACAGTACAGTTACCAACATCTCCAACTATTTTATCTGGACAGTATATGACATGGGGATCAGCATGAGACTTTGTACAAGACCTTAGCAACCATAAGAATTTTTTGGATCACAAGCACTTATTATGTGAAGCCTAGACTATAAATCTAGAATGACTTTGCCAAGAGCTCCCTTAGCAATGTTTGCTAGTGACAATTCTTAGTGACATAAGCACTTTACTTTCAAAATGCACATATAGACATGTGACTTCTTGGATCCTTTATTTTTCTTGTCTCAATTACTAACATACTTGAATAGCATCTATACTTCAGATACTGATGTTTGGTATAATCTTTATTTTTATTTTGACACATATTATGCACTTTTGACATCAAATACTTATGTTTGGTTACCATCTTGACACCCAGTATACATTTTGGCAGATGCTGTTACCTGTGGCAACCATCTTTCTTTTTAGGCTACATTACTTACAAATAGTATAAATACCCTCTGTACATACCTAGTAGAGAGAACAAAGAAAAGGACAGAGCAACTCTGGAGTACTTGGCCCTCAGTGTCTCCCTCAGCTTCAGAGCTCATTTTCATTTACCCTTGTCATTGTTAACGGCTTAGCAACAAGCCTTAGTGACCTCATTCTTAATTAGCATGGTACCAAGTTCAGGTACCTTATAGTGTTATAGTATCTTAGCAATACTAGCAATTATAGCTAGCAACTAGTTCCAGTCTATTTTCCAAGCTCTTTTATGTTTGACTTATATTCTTGCCCCTCTTTCCTCTTTGCTGCTAGGCCTTCACTGACCTTAGTGAAAGTCCCTTAGTAATTTCTTCCTTAGCAATTTGTCTCTCACTCCCCCTTTAATACTTTAGTGTCTTTTGCTTACCTTACTGACATTCCTGTCACCTACTGCTTTGCCCTCTATCCCTTATCCATTTGCCATTTAGTAACTTAGCAATCTTTCATTAGCATCTAGTGACTTAGGTTGATATAAGCAACTCCTTTTACTTGCACCCCTTTTTACACCCTACCCTCTACAGTTCTTGTTCTCTGAGATGATTACTGACTTGCCCTCATACATATCCTACTGCCAGCTAACCTATCTGATTGTCAGTGCATTCTAGGACTTCTGTTGTTTTCCTATATAGCAGCTAGGTGGCATAGGAGTACATCACTGTCCATCCTTAGTATGAGTTTGCTATTTAGAAATTTAACTTTGGAAGGAGGCTTTGTAGACCTCAGGAGGATGTATGTAGCAGAATTATAATGTAGCAAAGAAACAATGCTGCACTTCACAGACATTCACTTTTTTGTATTACTTTCTTTTTTTTTACATTTACTTGCACTTAAAAATATGGATAGGGGACACTGATATAAGTATGAATAAAGTTACATAGTAGAAACAAGATTGAGTTTAGACCTATTTTCTTCTGTTTAATCTAACTTAGTATGTTGATACTAGTACTCTTGTTACTTTATTACTTCAAAGTATAGGCATGATGAAAAGGCATATCTAGTGATGTATGTCAATGGCAATGGCAGTTCAGCCTAGATAATGTAGGATTTTAGAAGC
>JABCKS010000776.1:0-12300 GCA_018851325.1 Termitomyces sp. DKA19 | reverse complement strand
CGATGCTTTGACAAAAGCTCTGCCTCGTGAAGCATTCGAGAGACATCGTACTCGATTAGGTGTAATCCTGCCTACGCCGCTGTCAAGTGGGAGTGATGAGGAAATATGACTGGTAGCTTCGACCCGGATACACGTCATTTCGTCATGGGTCATACATATGTTTCATTTATTATTTCTAATCTCATCTATGTCATACATTACGCTCATATTACTCACTACTTATGTATATAGCTCCAATGTCTTACCAGTACGGTTAGTTATAAACGCTATGAAACTTGGGGTCAGAATCATCTTCGATTTCTTGACTCCAGGTCAGTTTTGTACTATACATGTTATTATACATAAACTAAATATTATCTTCGATTTCTTGACTCCAGAACTCCAGATTCCAGATTCAAATCATTTGTATTAGCTATATACAATATACGCCGTCTGCAATATGCTGCGACATCTACACGGTGTTTCAAGGCACTCTGCCCGACCACGGAGGACCTCGTCTTGGCTCAAGACACCTGGCGGGTTGTCTCACCTACTCTTCAACGCGAACACGAGATCTACAAAAAGCTTCACGACAAACAGGTGCCGAATATTCCAGAAGTTCTCGTTGGTGCTGACGTTGGCGTGGAAAATGATCGTCACCACATCACGCAAACGAAGCGATGCCTCGGGGCGGTAAAGAAGACTCTTTCTATAGCTTTGCGCACATTTTTACACTATCGCATTGTCCTCGAGTATTTGCCCTACTCGCTGGAGGCTTTTGAAAATACGCGGGAGATGGTCATTGTCCTACGAGATGCTTCGATAGGTACGTGTTTGGTTGAAATCCTGCAATTCTTTTCTGATTGTTGAAAATTAGCTTATGGAACGGCTGCCACAGAGGCCGAAGTTCTCTACGGTGATATCAGAAATGGGAACATCATGTTCAAGTGACATGCAGGCGGAACGGTCCAAGGCTATCTCATCGACTGGGACCTTTCCCTAGATCTGACTCTGACTTCTGATCCCTCTGCAGAGGCGCAGCTTGAACGTACGGTATGGGTAAATCATTGTTTTACTGCGCTCAACTGATTTCGCTGGCAAAGGGTACTTGGCAGTTTCTTGCGATCCGATTGGTGGATCCAGATACGACTGAGGCTGTGATCCAGAATCGAATTGATGACGTAGAATCGTTTTACCATCTGATACTCTGGATGGCGCTGCGATATACGGCTCATGAACTCGACTCTGTGGACTTAACTGACGCGTTGCGTGAAAACTTTGATGCCTTATATCTGAACCCTCACACAGGCAAGGCTCGCATCGGCACCGCGAGACCTGCGAATATGAGATCGGGTTACTTGTCGGAGAGGGCACGTTTTGCCAACAAAGGAATTGTAAGGGTTCTGCAATGGATGCGGCTTGCCTTGTCTCAGCGATATGCCGTTCCTGAAAGAGTCTACGGAGAAGATGAGACGGCTCCTGAAACACAAGTTATGCGCAATGCGGCAGATTTTGCGAAGGCGAAGGGGTTGCAGGCTTTGGAGGATCCTAAATGGTTGCCGAACCTCTTACAAAAGGCTCTTGATGATCCAAAGATTAACTGGGAAGCCAACAAGGGCCGCGTCGATCATGTACTTCAGAAATTCTCCAGGTATGCGCAGAGGATCCCTAAACGCAAAACAGAAAGCAGTTTGCATTCTGAAGGGTCCAGGAAATCGGCTCGCAAGAGTCACACGTCGACTCCTCAGGACAATCGGTCCATTGCCAATTGACCGGAAGGGTCCATTTTGCCTCGCGTTGCACGTACTCCATGACAACTTTCTTCTAATTCTAATTCAATGAACACTATGTAGTTTGACTATACATACCAAATGAATATCCCAGATTGAAAGATAAATCAAGCCTTGAAATTTATGAAACTCTGATTGTGAACGGGGGTCAACGTCAACGTTTGTCACCTGCTTTTCTACCTACTAGGAATCTCTCTGTTGGTGACAAAAATCACACTAAAGTGAGACAATTGGACCCCCAGCCCTACATCTTCAATTTGTCATTCGACGTGATGCCGCTTCAAAGCATCTTACCTCAAGAAGGATATGGTTACCCTGCTCAGAGACAATTGACATATCGTCCCCTCTACTCTTAGTCCTGAACACAAGACCTATACAAGCTTTTACCAAGTCCAGGATGACCCGGGAACCTATCATGGCGGTGACACCTGCAAGGAGTGGTGGTCACCATGATGGGGGTCCATTCAACAGCTTGCATCCCATCCTCAATAAAGTTTGAATTGTTGAATTGAGAGGGGGAAATAAGCAGACCCAGAGTGTGATGGTCAGGATAGGATAGCTAAATCATCCCATCCACATGTCCTAGCTCCACAGTGTGCAGAGTTGTATAATGATGATTTGGGTGAGGCTTAGCAGGAGTACCAGAAGGCTGAGATTATTGTCCTGGGGGACAGTGAACTTTTGCTGGCATCCCATTGTATGAAAACTGGAGTTGATCTGGAGGTAAATGAAAGGAACAGTACTGCAAGTGGGTAGGCTCAAGCAGGATACTGTAAGGTGATTAGGGATAGATACTTGAGGGTCTTCTTTTCAGTGGTTGGAATTGGAATTCTTTTTTGTCTTGAGAAAAATTGAAGGGTCATGCAAGGGTGACTTACCATTGCTGATCGGCAACTTTGCCACAGTGTCTACCTCAATCACCTCCAAGTAGGGGGGCAGCAGGTTCAAGTCAACCACTTGATCATATAGGAGCCAGGTTTTATCTCTGGCCTTCCATAACACTTCAAAGAGTATGTTGGGGCAGGACCTAGCATGGTATAAAATTCTTTCTGCTGCCCATTCAGTGGGATGTTCCTGGGGTTCCACTACTGGTTTGTCCAGCCATATGGGGAACAATCTGTTGTCATTTGGGATATGCACTCAGAGGAGGGACATGTGGAATATGTCATGGATTCTGCATTGTTTCATTGAAGCAGGTAGTTCCACCCAGAAGGAGTGATTACCATAATCAGTGAGGATCAAATAAGGGACCACATACTTTGGGATTAGTTTTCTGGTGAGCCCCTCTGGCTAAGTCAAGTTCTTTGTTGATATGTAAACTAAGTTGCCTTTGACAAAGGGTACAGCTCTGCATTTTTGATTGGCCAGGCAAATCTGTTTGACTCGAGCTGCTAGTATGCCATTGTGCACAGCCATAATCGTGGCCTGTATGCATAATGCATAAGTTCGGACCCTGGCAAATTTGTCTTGTGCAGAAGTGTTCTATACCATTGGTCTGGGCATCTTGCCATGATTTAGAAAGAAAGGTGAGTACCCTGTGCTATCTGATCAAGCTAAGTTGATAGCAAATTCAACTGCAGGGAGTTTTTGTACACAGTTGACTTGTGTGGGGCTCACCCCTTGTCAAATCATTTGTGTTATGGTGCCATTGGCCTATTCAGTCACTCCATTGGTCTGGGGATGATATGCACTGGACAGTTTTAGTTTTACTCTGATGAGTGAGTGAAGGTGGGTCCAGAAGGTGCTGGTGAAGTAACTATCCCTATCACTGACTATAGCTCTAAGGAGTCTGTGATGTTTGTATACCTCTGCAAATACAAGTTCCCCACATCTTTTGCAGTGTAAGTGGTGCACCTGGGTATCAAATGGATGATCCCTGTTAAGTGATCAATGATCACCATTATGGAGTCAAAACTAGCATTGTAGCTCCTGGACTTTGGGAGGGGTCCAACAAAGTCATCTCCTATCACATCCCATGGTGGTGTGGGTACAGGTAGAGGGTTTAAGAGGCCATAGGGTTTGTGATTAGCTGGTTTGGCCCTGTTACAGGTCTGACATGTGCAACAGAAGGCATTTACATTGTGGTGGATTTCTTTCCACCATATCTGTTCTCTGAAGTAGGCCAAGGTTTTGTTAGCCCCTAGGTGAGCCAGGACTGAGTGAGCTTGATGTGTTCCTATATTGCCTAGCTGCCATGCAGGAAATTCAAAGAAGACCTAGAATGCACTGGCAACTAGATAGGGTAGCTGGCAGTAGGAAAGGTGTGTGAGGGCAAGTTGGTAAACATCCCAGAGAACAAGAGCTGTAGGGGGGTAGGGTGTAAAAGGGGTGCAAGTAAAAGGAGTTGCTAACATCAGCCTAAGTTGCTAAATTCTAATGAAAGGTTGCTAAGTCACTTAAATGGAAAAATAGAAAAGGGATAGAGGACAAGAGGGGGTAGGTAATGGGAATGTCAGTAAGGTAAGTGAAAGATGCTAGGGTATGAAAGGGAGTGAAAGGAAGACAAGTTGCTAAAGAGAAGATTGCTAAGGGAATGTCACCAAGGTCAGTAATGGCCTAGCAATAAAGAGGGAAAAAGGGCAAGAAACTAAGTCAAAGATGAAGGAACTTTTAAGACACAGACAGGAGAACTAGTCACTAGCTGTAGTTGCTAGCATCACTAAGCCACTATAACACTATAAGGCATCCATACTTGGTACCATGCTAAATTGAGGACAAGGTTGTTAAGGCTTGTTGCTAAGCTGTTAACAATGGCAAGGGTGAATGAGAATGAAGTCTGAAGCTGAGTGAGACAATGAGCAGAGTACTTCAAGGCTGCAGTAGACAGTGGTGGACAATAATCCTTCTTGTTGTTTTAGGTATGTACAGAGGGTATTTATACTGCTGTAAGTAATATAATCAAGAATGGAAAATTGGTCACTGCAGGTAACAGCATCTGTCAAGATGTTTGAGGTTCTATTCTGTTGGTTGGATGGAAACCATTCATGAGTACATGATGTCAGAAATGTATACCAAATGTGTCAAATGGAAAAAAATAAAAGATCATCAAAATAAATGTCTAAGCAAGCATACTGTACATCAGTATTTGAAGTGTAGATGTCAATTGGTACAAGAACAATGAAAGGTCCAAGAAGTCACCTGTCTATATAATATGTTCATTTAGGGAGAGAAATGCCTTTGTCACTAAGATTTGTCAGTAGCAAATGTTGCTAAGGAGGTTCTCAATCAGGTTGTTCTAGATCCTTGGTCTAGGCTCCACATGATAAGTGCTTGTGATTCACACAAATCTCTTGGTCACTAAGGTCTTGTACAAAGTCTTATGCTGAGTCCCAGGTCATGTGCTGTTCAGATAAGATATTCTGAGATGATGGTAACTGTACTCAGTGACAGATGGGTCTTATCAGTGAGCTTCAATGGTCACTAATTCTCAGACACTCCTTCCTGATACTCTTGCATTTGGGATGCACAGGATGTGAGTTCTATTTGCTTTGAAGTAGATAATCTCATCCTTGCTTACTTCAAAGTTCTTATGTTCCTGGGGTTTCTCTATAACCTTCTGGAACAGAGGGTCCTCAATATACCTACCCCTTATGCTATTGAGCAGGTCTATAGGTTTGTGCCCTCCACTTAGCATTTCCACCAATGCTATTGGTTTGTCTATTGTTGTGAGTTTATCCAAGTTCTTTGAGCATTGGGGCCATTGCTCATCAAGGGCATCTTCTTCCACTTCTTCTGCTACAGCAGCCTCTGTGGGAGGCTTTTGCTTTTTGGGTATTCAAATGGTCAGTTTCTTCTTTGTGACTTCCATCTTTCCTTTGCTCTCTTTTTGTTCCTGTGGGTCTTTAGAGCCCTTCAGGATGAAACTGTGGCTCATCCATGCAGTGAATTCTCATGGCTGGTCTCTGGCTGGCCAGTTTCAGCTAGCACTTCCTTTTAGTTCTGACTACTACGCCTTGCCCCTGTGGTCTGTGCCACCTAGCAATTGTGTTTCCTCAAGGCATTGGTTGCCTGGGTGACCCTGCTCACTTCCAAAGTCTTTGGTATACTGGCATTGAAATGTCATGTGCTCCCAA
The DNA here is from genome assembly GCA_018851325.1 of Termitomyces sp. DKA19. Classification (NCBI taxonomy): domain Eukaryota; kingdom Fungi; phylum Basidiomycota; class Agaricomycetes; order Agaricales; family Lyophyllaceae; genus Termitomyces; species Termitomyces sp. DKA19. Next base: position 6,458 of record JABCKS010000776.1, on the reverse strand, counting down.
CAAGTCATTGTCAATGATGTCATGGTATGTGTATTTGCCTCAATCCCTTACAGTACCTGGTTCATCATAAGCATACAATCTGCACAGCATGTCTGACAGGATGTTCTTCATCCCAGGTACATATTTGACCTGGAAGTCAAATTCTGCAATTTTTTCCAACCAGCAGGCCTGCTACCCCAACAGGTTCCTCTGGTTGAGTAAGTGAATCAGACCCTTGTGATCTGTAAACCACTTAAATCTTGTGCCTTGTAGGATGTCCCTATGCCACAGCATAGTTTTCCCCCCTGCTAGCATCTCAATCTCATGGATGGGGTAATTTTGCTGTGCCAAGTTGAGCTTGGCAGAGAAGAAGGCAGTGACTTTTGCTGTCTTCCAATCTGCCCCCTAGCTCACTACCCCTTCTATCCCAGTGCCACATCCATCTGTCACCACATTCACTGGGTCAGCCCCAGGTCCATATTCCAGGGGCCTCCAATGGTGCTTCCAACACTTTGAAGCCAGATGCTTAATGTCCTCAAAAGCATGCTGGTGAGTATATTCCCATTGAAACAGAACAGTGTCTCCTGTGAGTCCATAAAGGATTCCCATAGGTATCCAGACACAATTGATGTCATCAGCCAGATATCCTGCTGTGCCCAGGAACCCCTGTAATAAGTCCCAATTGATCAGTGTTTTCCAATGCATCAATGAGTTGACCTTGTTGGAGTCCATTCAAATACCATTGTCATCAACAATCCGACCAAGCACCTTCATTTCCTTATACAGGAAGTGAATCTTCTTTCCCAGGTAGAGTTTCTCTTTCCTCAGAATATCTATAACCAATTGGACATGCCATACATGGTCCTTGGTGGTGTCTGAATAAATGATAATATCATCTAGGTATACATCCATAAGCCTCCCAATATATGCCAAGAAAGTATGATTCATCAATGCTTGATAGGTTGCTGGAGTGTTGCAGTCTCCCTGTTGTAATACATTGCTAACCATGTTGCCATCAGGTGTAGTCACCATGGAATGATCCACATGCTCAGGTATTATGTGGATCTGTTCATACATGTCCTATCCATCTAGTATGAAGCAGTACTTTCCTTGCACCACCCTTCTCAGGATGCTGTCAATGTCTGGCAGTGGTGATGACTGCTTTACAGTATTGGCATTCCAAGCCCTCAGGTTGAACACTGTCCACATTTGTGGAGTTTACCCTGGGGGTACAGGGCCTGGCTTAGGGATCAGCAGCATGGGTACTGTATTTCCCATACTGGATATTCTCCATTGGCCACTTTGGATGTATGCATCCCTCCTTGCTGCCCACTGAGGTCTCATAGCCTCTGGGCAATGCAATTGCCACCATGGATATATCCTGTTTGGGTTGATTAATAGTATCTCATGGTTTATTGCCCTCAGAGGTGGAAGGGGTGTCTCACCCACTGACTTGCACACAGGTTAGGCATATTCAATCAACTCCTGTTGTATGAGTTCCAGATTGTCTTCTTGCAACTGAACTGTGCAGGAAGCAAGGCAAGTTACCTCTGGCCCTGTTATAGGCATGGCAGTGTGGCTCCCCACCATCACTCACAGGGGATTCAAACCATATGTGATTTGATGTTGAAACAACCAAGGTGTTCCTAAAATAGATCATAGCCTGATAGGTTGATTACATTAAAGTACTGCTGTTCACTGATGTCCTGATAGTGAAATTCAGCAGCAGTACCATAATTGATCTGGGATCAAGACCCTTGCACTGCCAGCTGCACTGGTATGGGATTTTTAAGCTCAATCCTTTGAATCCTAGCTGTTGTAGTCAAGGTACTGGATATGGAATCACCCAGGAATCCTGAATCTACCAGGGCACAGGCTGGATGTCTATTGACTTGCACCACTATTACAAGGGGCTTGGACACCTGTCTGGACACATTGAGTTCTGCTGCACAGCAGAGTATGTTCCCACCTCTACCTGTTGGCCATTAAGCTCAATGGCAAAATAGGGCCAATGACTTATTTTTAGGCAAAGAAGTCTATCTGGTGGTCCCCACCCATGCTGGGGGCATAAGCTTTGCTTCCTAGATTGCTGGGATCTTTTGTACCCAAACATCCAGTGCAGACCCTCTCCCAGCTCCTCATTGTGGGATCCATATGGCTGAAGGCCCTCCCTCCTAACATTTTGCTCATGATGCTTTGCAACCCAATCATTCAGATTGAAGCAAGGATTGCATAAGCACATGTGGCATATGGTGAGTGTCCCTTTTCTTAACACATCTGTGATTAGGTACTTGCTCCTGCTAACATGCTTGACAGAAAATCAGTGACTGAAGAAAGCACAAGGCTGGTCAGAACTCTCATATACAGGCCTGGACTCCAGCACCTGATGGGCATTCCAAGCCCACACATCATCAATCAGACAGGTCTGGAAGTGTGATGGGTTCAATACTGGTGCCCCCATTCTCTCAGCACAGAGGTTGGCAAACCACATGCCCACTGGGAAGTCAAGACTTCTGGCCACATCAACTGATAAGACATCATTGGTGTCCATAGCAATGTCAGTAATCACCAACTCACTGTCTGAGACTTGCATAGCAGAGAATTGGGGTCCCCAATACTGCAAGATATTTGTGGGGTCCCCTGGATATGGCTGCATGCTTTCCAGCATGTACTCCATGGCCCATTCTAACCTGTTTCCCAGTTGATTATGGAGTCCCTCTAGGATACATAGCATCTCAAGCCACTCCTCAGCATCCTCAATTAGTGACAGAAACTCTTGGAATTCCAAGGGAAGCCCCCATAATGGTGAGACCCTTTCCAACTCATGTAGGTCACCTGCCATCTCCATGCTGGCTGGCAAGGTGTTGTATAGGCTAGGTAGTCCTGGCATGACTATTGGGGTGATGCCTCCTCCATGCAGAAGGTCCCACATGGCCATGGCTCCCACAGTGAGCTTGGTCATCTCCTCCAAGCTGGTAAGTCAAGTGCATTCCAAATTGGGCAAGCCCAATGACACACCATAGGCACTCAACCTTGGTGGTTTCCCATTAGGTGAGCTTATGCTATTGGCCTGTGGGCAATTGTGCACCAAGTGTCCTTCCTCCCAGCAGACAAAGCATTTGTTAGCTGCCCAACCAAAGCTTGGCCTCTTTGTCCCTTACCAGGGGAACTCAAATCCATGAGCTGAGGCCCACCAGTTGCCTCTGCTGAGGAAACTTTGTTCTGGGACATGGTTTATGTCTCATGCTATTCATATACATGGATGCTGGCCCAAGAGTTGTGTTGGTTTTCTTGCCAAAGATGGGGGACCATGCTTGTTTGGGGCTTTTTGCCCAGTCTTGGTCATCTCTTTGGGGTCCTTGTTGGTTACAACAATTGCTTGGAGCAGAGGTGTTGTATTGTTTCTGGGACTCCTCCTCATCTACATTCTCTGCCAGCTCTTGGTACTCAGCCTCCTACACCAGGGCTTTCCAGCTTGACTTCTTGGGGTTGAGATGAGCTTGGAGTAGTGCCTTGCATATGGAGGGCTTGAAACTATTGAAGAGTTTGATGACTTGGGCCTGTCAACTGTCTGACCCCACAACAGTGAACAGCTCATCTAGGTCTGCCACATAAACTCTAACTGACTTGCCACCTTGTTCCAGCCACTCCAGGCAAACTCATTGTCAATTGCAGTAGTCAATGGGAAAACTGTAGTTGAATGGCTTGGTGAAAAATTCCTTCAGTGCCTGCTTGTGAGGTGCCAGGGACACTCATTGGGTGTAAAAGGTGTAAGCTTTGCCAGTCAGGAACTTGGAGAGCACTATAACCTACCAGCATCTCTCCATGTATCCATACTTAATATAAGTGGTGCTATGAATCAGAAACTTCCGCAAGGCCCAGTACTCAGCCTGACCCCCATATTTCTCTGGGGGGGTAGGCTTAATCAGGGTCCTACACTGTCTACTATGATGTGAGGGCCTTGGACTTCCTGACCCTTTTGGTCACCTTTCCCTTCTTGACTTTACTATGGCTCTGATGCCAGTCCTGTGAAGATTTCTTGGCATCCCTACTCAAGGAGCTCAAGTCTGTATTGTCACTGGGGTAACTGGAGTTGCTGGTCTCAGAGTCCAAATCACTAAGGTCAGACTCTGATTCCAACTCATAATCCAATAATGACATTGAGTAGGTTGATGTATCTGATGAGTCTTCATCACTTTTGCCCTTGAGGCACTTGAATGCTTGCCCCAATGCACTGCTCTCAGTCACATGGGTGAAAGGCTTGGTAATGTCTTTGGTCTGGCAAACTGGTTTGTGACCTTTATAAGCAGCATGCACTTTTAACCTGCTTTTGGTCACCTTTTCAATGAGCTCAGCTAGCCTGTCTGAGGCAGGTACTGAACCAAGCTGCTCCTTCTTATTGTGGGCAGTTTTCTGCTTTTGTCTTAGCTGCCCTAGTTCTCTTATTAACAGCCTTTGGTTGCACATATATTCCCTTAGTTCCCTTCACAACAATCATGCTGCCAGGCTTTACTGACAACTCTCCCCCACTCCTCAACATTAAGAATGTTACTGCATAGCTGATATACAAAGTAAGCCAGAGGGAGTGGAACTGCTCCAGGGAGTACAAGGTGATGGACTGCCTATTCCAGTATGAGTCTTCTTCCTGCTCTGACCCAGGTGCCAGAGATCTATAAAGGAATAGTCATTGTCTGGACTCTCTGACTCTATTCCAGGCCTAGTCTAAAGATGATCCATGATTCTAGTGCATTCAACATACTGCCTATTATGCCTTGAACCCTCTTGTTCCCATTAGTTGCCTTCTATGAATCACATGCTTGGATATTACTCTATATAGATTATTGTTAGTCACTTTCTCTTACATACTGTGGCCCAGATATAATGTTAGTTATCATTACTAGCAATATAGTATATAGGATAGTCTGCAGGATAACATATCCTCAGACTAGACAATAGCAGTGTTCACCATGTCTATTCATTGATCTGACTATAAGATCCTCCAGTATTGTTCATATGCCTTACTCACTGTGCTCACCTTCTGCCTGACTCATGATTGCCTCTGTGCCTCCTTGACTCTAACTCCCCACTTATGTTACTTGCTTTTGCTGGATTAGTCTAAGGTAGAAATTGTGCTTTGGCTGGTGATGATGAATACTTGTTTGTCACTATCAGGGGCACTAACAGGTAGATTGATGAAGCCCTTGTGGTCTTTGTAACTCTGCCATATTTAGTCACTAATCTTAATATTATCTATGTCTCTTTATTTCCTTACTTATCTTGTTTCTTTCTCTCTCTCAATCTTGATCTCTATTTCTTTCTCTATTCCTCTCCACCTCAGCATAGTCTATTCAGTCCATAGCACATTTCCATAGACTTCAACAACCTCTGTCTATGTCACATCAATGTGCCTGGGTCAACTTTGAAAGAACTGTATGTTCCCCTTTTCATCATTGACTAACTGACTAATGGGTGCTTGCTCTTACAGGTGAGCCCCTGGGTTCTCCAAACCTGACACTCCCCCTATATGATGAGTCCATACTTAATGAGCTTGTTAGCCTATTCCTCCATTATACAGGATTATATGAAGTATGTTATCTTTTGACCTTCATATCTAGCATGTGGTGCTCAAGCAGACTTTACTATGATGATTTCCCCTAGATGAAGTCCATGACCTTCCTCTATTGCTGTGAGGCCTCCTATAAGGTTATCTTCTAGAGTGACTGGCATAGACCCAATAAATGTATGATATACTCTGTCCATTACCTGGGAGTCTGCAGAAAGGAGGCCTGGAATGAATGAGGGATACATTTTATGATGAGTCTGTCACAGTCATGTACCTCCATCCTTCTTTTCTTGAATTAGCTAGATACCTTACAGTGAAATTCCTTTTACACATGACTTGGGTTGACATTGAAGAAGAGAACAAACCTTCAGATAAGGATGCAGACCTGGACTACAACAATTCTCTCTAGTGTGCCACATCACCTCCTCCTGACAATGTCTCACCTCAATTAAACTGGATGCCTGACACAATTGAATCTGTGGATTGGGTCCCACTCTTAATGCAGCCCTTGACTAGGATCCTTTGCCAGGCCAATGAAACCTCTTCAGTTCCTACAGAACCTTTCTCTCCTATCTGCATGACCTTATCCACATCTACTCTGGCTTTGGTGGCACAGACAATTCAGGGACATTCCTCCAGATGTCCTCCTCCACAGCTATTGCCCTTCACAGCTGATGAATTCATGCACTCTGCAGAACATCTACATCCATCTCTACTTCATAACTTGGCTTCCTAACCCTCCACTTTGCTCCCTACACTTCTTACTCCTCATGTTACTCCAGCAATCTCTTCCTCTTCCTCCTGAGGTCCTCCCTCTACATTTCCCCCAGTTCCTTCCCCTACCTTCTAAACTCTCCTCTCTTCATCCACCAATACCTACACATTATTGCAAGCTGCCCTTCTGGATTTTCTTCAG
>JABCKS010000774.1:0-12323 GCA_018851325.1 Termitomyces sp. DKA19 | reverse complement strand
TAGTCTAGGCCCTATTCTGTCCACTCAAATAGATAGGATTGCCAACAACTTTGACATCATAGACTTTGATAAAAAAGAAGCTTTGGCTGCTTTTCAAAATATAGAGGCCTGAACAGTATTGTTAGTTGTTCTGTAGGGAGTGCAGAGAACCTGTACACCATCAAACTTCTCACCAACTCATCTTAAGGTAAATGGTTCTTGTTCCAAGGCCTCAATTTGTTCATTCTTGGTTAGTGATTGGCCAGTAGTGATGTTCTATTGCAATATCTTGTGAATTAATGACTGCTGTATAGTCACTTACTCAAGATTAGGGTTAGTATTCAATGAGAGTCTGCTAGTAATAATCTGTTAATGTGCTCCTATGCTGTCTAGCTGCTGTGCAGGAAACTAAAAAGAAAGCCTATAAATGCACTAACAACTAGATAGAATAGCTGACAGTAGGAAAGGTAAGTGAGGGCAAGTTGATAAATATCCCAAAGAACTAGGCTTGGAGGTAGTAATGAAAAAAAGGGAAGTGCAAGTGAAAGAAGTTGCTAACACTAGCCTAAATTACTAGATGTTAACAAAAGATTTCTAAGTTGCTAAATGAAAAATGGAAATGGGATGAAGACAAAAGGATTGTTAGAGCGATGGAGAAGAGGAGTTGTTAAGGATAAAGGAGGACTAAGCAATAGAAAGTGAAAGATGTCAGTAAGGTAAGTAAGTATTACTAAGGTATAAAAAAAGGAGAAGAAGGAGCAGAGACAATGATTTGTTAATACCAAGTTACTAAGAAAAGTTGCTAAGGTCTGTAGAGAGCTTAGTGATGAAAGAGTAATGGGGAGAGAGCAAGGAAGTAAGCAAAACCATTAAGAAACTGGGAACAGGCACAAAAACTAGTTGCTAGCTATAGTTGCTAATGTTACTAAGACACTAATAATACTAGAAGGCACTTGTATTTAGTACTATGCTAAATTAAGGATGAGTTCACTAAGGCTTGCCATTAAGATATTAATGGTGATGAAGAAGACCAGAAATGAAATCTAAAGCTGAGGGAAGTACTGAAAGCAGAGTACTTAGAAGCTTCAGTTGGCAGTGGTAGGCTATAACTTTTTTATGTTGGACTGGGTATGTATGAGAAGTATGTATACTATGGTAAGTAATATAAGCAAGAAAGGAAAGATGGTTGCTAAAGGTAATGGCATTGCTTATGATCTACAAAACTAGAATTGACAAAATAATGAATGACATACTAGTCTCATACTGTATCCCAGGTCATGTGCTGTCCAGATAAGATAGGCAGAGATGTTGGTAAGTATACTCAGCAACAAATGGATCTTATCAGCAACTATGTTCTTTTTAGCTGACAGTAAGCTTTAGTGACACAATCATCATGGTGCCTATATGTTATTTGTCCCTACTAATGATTGCTTATATAGCCTATATGCTATGCATAATGACCTTAGCTATAGAAAACTATTTGCTACTAGATCAGCACTATTGAAATGTTTCTGGTGGCTGCAAGTTAGTGTCAATATTATTGAGTAGATTTGTACTTGCTATCTTTGCCAAACCTATATAATAACCAAAGTATTGATTCCACCAACTGTTGCTACACCTGCACCCTTGTTAGCAAAATATACATTGACACTATGTTCATTCCACCTTCTAATAAGTTCGAATATGTCATTCAGAAATGATGTTTATTAACTTACTATCTTGAATTCTATATGCTCACTAGGGAAAATAGCAACACTATCACTAAGTAGTTGTATGAAAAATCGAATGATCCCAAGATTTAAAAACATCCAAAATCAAGGATGAATCAATTGGACTAAATTGTTAGAATCTATGACCATGCTTCGTATAAGCGACGTAAAGTGTTTCCCAGCCTGTCTTCGACAACTGAAGATGTAAGAAGACTTTCTAAGACCGGCTGCACAGCTTCCTTCACCTGTTCAAGCTTGTCTCCATGTGTATGCTTACTGAGTTGGATTAAGAATGAGCAAACATTTGCCCGCACCTCGGTAGGAAAGTTGACAGGCTTATCTACATTCTTCAGGGTGAAAATGAGCATATCGAGGGGATGGCGAGGTATATTCAGGTGTACACGAGCTTTAGTAGGTGATGTCACGCCCGGATCGCTGGCCGTTAGTGAGGACATCGAGTCAAGCGGGGAATCAGGAGGCAATTCTATGCCTAGCGGAGCTGTCAGAGCTTCTAATACGAGGACCGCTGGTGATGAGATTAATCTCAATAGCTGTATAACGTGGAAGAAATTGGCATACCGCCTTCTTTCGAAATACTGAGCATAGTAAGTGCTACAAGTCCTTCGTTGACGAGGAGAGGATACTTTCCACTGGATCCGACAAGCCTAGTCAGGATTGAAGCACTTTCGAGTGTAAAAACCGTGCGAATAGCGGCATGATGCTTCTTCTTCTGTTTATCCTGTGCATTTCGGTCCGCACTTCCAGTGACGGCCACATCAGAGTTCGTGACGAAGAGTTTGCTTCCCCAAAGCGTTCTGATAACGTTGACCAGGACACGACTTCCTTCACTCTTGATTGGAACCGAGTCGGAACGCTTAACTAGAGCAAGGACCTGAGAAAGGCCTGTCGGATGTTCGGGGGCTTGAGTGGAAGGCAAGACAAGTGCATAGACATGCTCGACTATATATGATATGAGCGATTGCTGCGGTAGACAAAAAGTTGGTTATACCGCTTGCACCAGCCATATGTTTGACCACGCCTATAGCACTGAGCTGGACTACGTCAGCCATCGCATCTCCTTTCTCGTCCCACACCCCACTTGCAGCAATCTTCTGAATTATTTCTGCTTCCCCCAACGCATTTTGTACGATCGTTGACGAAGAAGGGGCTTGTGCGAGGTGCTTAAGAAGCCCCAAAACACCGTGTTTGACTTTGATGTCTGTATACGATGACAAGAGATGATGTGACGCAAGAATAGGCACTAGCGAATACGGAGGAGAAACAAGCGCTCTGGAATTTCTCTCTGGTGCGACTAAATGAGTCGGAGACAACGATTTCTGCAGGTTTTCGGACCTCACCTTGTCTCGCAAGATTTCCTAGTGCGAGAGAAGCACAAATGACCATGTCTTCCCTATCAGATATGGATTGTGTGTTGGTAGGGTGTTCCGACGTTGTTGCATCCAAATCTTTCACGTAACGTTTAAGCCAATCGACCATCTTATGAACGAAGTTACCACCCGGCATTTCAGACTTAGAGTCATCCCAAAGGATATTTGCATTTTGATCTTCACCAGCTACTTCGACAACGGCTTTGATAAGTGCGGCCTTGCAGATATCAAATGCTTTTTCTTTCTGTTTTCGGTCTGTTTCATCGAGAACGGCATAAGTCCATGAGGATGGATAGCTGCCGTTCTCGATAAAATCAAGTATGATAGAAAGACAAGGTATATCATCATGCTCTGTTGAAGACTGTAACCCTCGCGCGAGAGAGAGCCTTATTTCATCGACATCGAGAGCCAAAGACTCGATCAACATACACGACTCAGTAAGATTTTCGAGATCAGCGTCAAGGAGACTACTTGAAGGTTCTGAGCCTTTGTCAAACAGTGGACGTGACGGTGGTGAGTCCGGCATAAGAGCCAAGAGAGGTTGAACAAGAAGGGGTAGGAAATCCGAAGTCAAGATGGGCAACGCTACAGAACATGAACATTTTAAAGGTTATCTAGAGTATTGAACTCACTGTCGTCTTTAACATCCTTGAGCTCAGAAATAGCCATCCATGCCCAGCTAGATAGACCACTCCGTAAGATCCATTCATTTTCATCGCAGAAAGTTGTTACACTGTACCAATACCCTGTCGGGTATATCGCAGTTGACAATTTGAGTATCGTGAAGGGCGCCTCTAGGGATATAAGACGGAATCGCACAGTATCTAGAAACTATCAGAAAAGTAGTGATCATATAAGTGAACCGCTCCCACCGTAACCAATGCTGGCATTCAAAAGCGCACCGATAGAAGTTTTTATGATCTTGAGATGTGGGATAGAGAGCTCGAGAGGCTGATAATGTGAAGGCGGAGGTAAATTCTCTGCGTATCCTTCAAGAAGAGATACAATAGCTTGAGGAAGCCCTGCCTCAAGGAGACGACCGCGATTGTCATCTGAGAGCAATCACCTTTCTGTTTTCTTTGCGGTGAATTTAATTTACGCACCATGATCCATACAAAGATTGGCCGCCACCCTCAGAAGCTCAAATACTACAGGTGTATATTGATCGTCGGGTGTCGAAGATCCATGTAGTGCTAGGGTGAGCAAAGAAGCTACATTATGCGGAAGCGCCGTTTCTCCAAGGATTGAGTGGTTATCAACTACGATAATGGGTTAGATGTCGGACGGTTTTGATATATCGTAGGTTCTTCCTTGCCTGGACCGTCTCTTGAGCGCAAACCGTTTGCTAAGATCTGCGAGATGGTTTCAGCTTCCTGCCACGATGCGACAGAGTCAGATGCGCGTAAATCGTTGAGAACTACGGACAAGCGTTGTTCTAACGCTATGAGATCTGCCGCAGAGTTCTCCATTGGTAGCGTACGAGAAAAAAATAGGTCCTAATGAAGGGTTTATGATGACGGTGCAGATATAAGATATAAACCGAGTTTGACTGCTGTGAGAATGTATATCTGATGGTTCATTCGAACGTTCGGCCTTGGGCCGTCTTGATAACAATTGGTAATTTTGATCAGTGGCTGTGTACGTTTGACTCTAACTCCATCTCTCAAAATCACAATAAGCATACATATGGGCTCGAAGAAAAATAAACTGAAAGGGCGGGCTTTCTCTCTATTGCAGGGTGAATCAATACCACCCGTGGAAGAGGGCCTCATGGATGAATTGTTCGCCCAGCTTGATTCACGAGACCAAGCTCCCGAGCCCACGACTGTGTCAAGTGAGGTTCAAGCTGACCAGGTTAAAAAAGTGAATATACGCTCGAGGCAGGATACTAAGAGTAGGTTTAAAGCGCGGCAGGTATGAGTCATCTTTCTTCGCGTTGCCCGAACTCTTGAGCATACCGGTTTCTAGGCTCGAAAAGCTGCCGCACTTGAACAAGCACAATCCGTGCCTGATCCTGAAACCGAAGCAAGGTTGAGGGAGGAAATGGAAGATGAACGAAGAGATATCGACAGAGTTTGCCAGGAACAAATGTTATATATACACGAAGCGAGTCTCGTCTTCAAAATTCACTCGTTGTTCACGTATTGACGAGCGAACAAGGTCAATCCCGACGGTCATTGTCTTTATTCTGCTATTGCAGATCAGCTCGTGCTTCTCGGAATTTTGCATGTATCCCAAGCGAACTATTCAGTCGTCCGTCAAGCCGCTTCAGCATACATGTTGGCACATCAGGATGACTTTCTACCGTTTCTCGAACCCTCTGCCCCCGAGGATCTGTCTAACTCAGGGACAATGACTCCTAAAGGATTCGAACGGTACTGCACTGCCATACGTGATTCAGCAGAGTGGGGCGGTGAACCTGAAATTTTGGCTCTGAGTCGAGCATATAACATACCCATTCATGTCATCCAAGCCGGTCGTCCATCCATCGTCACTCACAATCCTGGAGACATGGTCAATGCGGACAATGATAGACGAATCGTTCGCATCAGTTATCACCGGAGAATGTATGGCCTTGGAGAGGTTCGTATGAGTGTCCTGACAAGATTCATATCAAATAGCTCATACAAGTTTTTTAGCATTATAACTCATTACGACCGAAGAATACACTTTCACAGCTTTCTCACAGAGTGCAAGCTTTGCTTTCAAGTTGATAACGATTAATTGTGTACATTTCCCCCCATATCAGTACCAAAGTGTAGCTAGAACAACAAATCGTCCAGATCTGCATGCCTATTGGTTTGTTGATTTCCAGTACCGATGGGACGTGGTTCGTCCTGTAGATAGTTTCCGAAGGCACCGTCCAGATTAGAGTACGGATCGGCAGTAGCAGGTGGTCCATCGTCTTCGTCTTCGTCTTCGTCACCTTCATGTTCGGAAAAGGATTGAGTAGGGTTGGGAATAGTAGAGGAAGAGGGTATCGGGGGAGCTGGTTTCGATGCGAGATCGGTATTACTAGCAATTGTTTTAGTCTGTGGTTCTGTTGGCCCTGGTCCTGGCACGTTGATGGTTGTTGGTGGGAGTTGTGGGCGAGGAAGTGGGACTAACGCAGCACGAGAATTAGGATTGAGTGCCGGACTATCTACGAGTGCCTTTCCGGCTGCGTTACGAATGAAGGTCTAAACAAATAGTAGACGTCAAGAATTGAAACAAGAGACAAGTTGAGCAAAGGACTCACTTCAGGATTCTTGTGATATATGCTACCCAATGTACCAGCGTGTAATAAAAGCTGATCCAAAGCGCCTCTATCCATACGGTCGGAATCTGTGGTGATAGCAGGCTTCTCTGCGAGAACGATTGAACCAGCGACGTTTGGATTCACCGCCAACATGCGCCAGTACATGAAACCTCTGTCACGTAGATCAGGGTTATCGACATTTTCAGTTGCCCACTTCAATACTTTATGTACAAGTGCTTTGGTTGAATCTAAGTTAGACTTGTGAATGAAGAGTTTGACTGCTGCAGTCAGAAGGGCGAGTTGCACCTAAATCGAAATCCATAGTCGAGATTGCACATAGGTATCGGTATGAAGTACATACCTCGACGCTTTCATCCAGGAAGGTATAGAGCAAGTCATCAAGGAGTTCATCTGCATTGTCAATCCTGTCTGAGAATTGTCCCAAAATCCACACCATTGCAGCCTTGGACTCAGGTTCGTCCAAAAGATCGAGATTCTCGCAAAGTTTTGGAATTATGCCTTCGTATTTACCTGGATAGCGCCTGAAGACGTCTTTGATAACAATTACCGCCTCCTGAACGACATAGGACACCTTAGTGTCAATGAGGCTGAGTAATGCTTGTATACAATTGTCTGCCCCGGCTTCTACTTTAATCGCTAGACGGCCTATAGAACGGACGGCCTTTCTGACGAAATCGATGTCAACTTCAGATGCATACCTATTTTCAAGTTCATATAGAATTGAATAGCAAAAGAAGAATTAAACACACTCTTGCAGTTCAGCCAGGACTTCGTTAGCGTTTTCTGTACGTGCTAAACGATACATTATTTCCAACTTGGCAAGTTTGACGTATATTGGATCATTGTACTTGCAGAAAAAAACCTTCACGTCGTTTTTAAGGACAGCTGGGCGTCGCTGGATGATGAGAAGAATATTTCGCAACGCGACATATTGAACTTCGGGGCCAGAAGACAAAAGTGTCACTGGAAGGGATATATTAGTATCCTCCACTTCCCGAAGAAGTAATCAGTGAAGTTACCGAGAGGTGGGCCCATCTTCTTGCAACAGTAATCTATCAGTTTTCTGTTCTCCATATAGTTCATGAGATAAAGAAGCGCTTTGATCGTAGTTAATACGACAGCAGAATTCGCGTGCTGGAGCTGAACAATAATCCTTTCCGCCATAAGCTCCGCATCCGCATGCCTTTCTGGTACGTAACGTAGCAAGGTATCCAAGATGTAGATTTGGCCCCACCTATCATACAAATCAGCACAGAGGACGAGTGAAAGGTGGTTACCTACTCAGAACTCTCACCGAGTGCTGCAAGAAGCTTGTTCGCTGTGGCGAGATTGAGCTTGAAGATGACCCCGTCTTGTCTATCGCCGATTTCCGATAGCGCGGCGACAGCATTCGCCACGACAGTGGCGTTGCCGTCCAACATGAGGTCTCGTAACATCTCAACAAACCCACCTTTTTCCGCCCTCCGTGGATCAGCCGTATAGAGCTTGACCACACATATTGCTGCTGTTTTGCGAACATAAGGATCCCGATCCTTCAAACAATGTCGCAGCGGTTCGATCAGCGAATCGGTGACAACAGGAATGGGAATATAAGACATGGTGCGAATTGCGAGAGCGCGAATCAAAGGATTGCGATCACTGCAGTCCTGTGAAGTTTGAGTAAGAGAACTGGTGAATAAGTTCGTTTGACTCACTGCGAGGAAATTTGGGATGACAATATGTATCTGGTCTGGTTTCGATCTACCATAGCTCACAAGGAAAAGGTAAACCACTGCAAAGAGATAAGTGGGACGCACAATACACTGTCATCTATACTCACTTTTCTTAATCTCCAATAATGGAATGCCTAGACATTGTGCTACGTCGGTAAATAAAGGTGACACTCAAGACAAAGTCATATTAACAATCACTTGGTCTTCCTCATAGGAAGGAGAAATTGTACCAACTATCATTTCCCATCGTAATATTTGCAACAATCTTCTTGAGTGCCGTCTTTCGCTTTAAAAACTTCTTGTCTTTGGTTTCTGCAGCTTGTAATTCTGCGCGAAGTTCCTGTGACAACGATATTCAGCCGAGGGAGAAACTTGGACGGTTACTATACGACCAACCTCTATTTTTCCTCTTTGAAAAAACTTGGCATCTTGCCCCGGCTGTGCCATTGACGATGTAATAGGTCAAATTTATGACAGGTTTGTTTGAGAGGTCAGTTCAAGTTCCTGATCCATAATTGAGAGATCACATAAGCGACGTTGATTACAATCACATGTGTACTTGCGTTCAACGAACGTCTCGTTATCCATGCTGAAGAGAAAGTACGATGCCCCTTGCCCCTCATCATTGAAGAGGCGTTTTCTACAAGAGTCTCATCATGCCTCCATTGACTCTCGACTTAAAGCTCTGAAGAGCTTTTCACGTCATCTCAACCTGGCTCTTGACGCCTTCCGAGACGACCACAAGGTCCTCGAGAGACTGTATTACAAGGGGAAAAACCAGCATCGTCTATCTCTTTTCTGGAGACGTGTTTCAGAGACTCGACGTTTCTGCCAACGTTTGAATGATATGAACATAGACCAAATTGTGGATATGTTACGGAAGTCTTTTTTCAGCGACGAAGTTCTACCATTCGAGTCAGTGCTCTCAGAAAGTTTTGGACCCTTTCTCAAGTCATCTTTTGAAGCCGAAAGGTGACCAAAGGTTCTTGGACTCACTTTCCCGACCGTCCCTTTGTCACACTGGTATTTCAGAAGCTAAACATGTGTTCCGTGTTGGTCACGAGGGTATGGTCGTCTTTCCGTCGTTTAGGGCTCAGCTTGACTTGAGATTACAGATGCAAGAAAGGTTGACAGAGGCTTACAGGTAGGTTGGCGTTCAATGTGGTACCTTCGGCTTTCAATGACCTTTAGATTCTTTATGCTTGCAATGCAATCTGGAGCATTTCTTCAACTGATCCTGACCCTTGTTGCCGTAGTATCACGAATAAGAATGGTCTGTGAAGTTCTTCTCTCCATTTTAAAGTCCACTTTGGATATCACAAGGGATATCATGGACTTATTACCTGCCACTGTATGTCGTCTTATCCTTTAATCGTTCGCTTTTACCTGATTCATTGGGGTAAGTCGCCTATCATTCCAACAGAGGATCCTGTCCCTTCCATTCCGAGCGTAGAAGTCAGCCAGGTGGATAAGATGGCTATTGACTTTGGAGACACTTCAAAATCGACTGACTTGGATATTGACATACGAATGAATTCTAAATTTAATGGTATGCCGTCACCCCAGGGTAATAAGGCAAGCATTTCTCATTCTATACTTACCAGTCCCAGCACGCACTATTATCAAACGCGATGTTTTGTCCTCTGCAACTTCGGGGCCAAAATATAGCACCCATAAACCGAAGAAAAGACAGAAAAAAATCAAAGATGAAATCGACGATATTTTTGGCTTCTAAAGGCATGTTCTTCTGGCTTGGAAAGGGGGAAAGGAGGACTCTGTGCAAAAAGGTGAAGGTAACAACAGTCGGGTCAGCCAGCTGCGCATGTAGTCGCAGTTATAACTTAGCCACCTACCTCTCCTTTGTCAATACTCAAGGATTCAGTCAAGAGAATGTCAAACCCCGAGCCACATTGATCGACTATCTGACTAGAGAGATAACCTGTATCCTCTGCCGCAAAGCACTAAGATAAAAAAAAAGCTAGCAGCCTAACGTTCAAGTGGTCCAAACGGTATATGGTAATATCTAAAACAAGTCCAGCGATATAGCCGTCGAATTGCACATACTTCACTGTCGTCAGTGCCATTTCTCTCGGTCCAAATGGGCAGTTCTCTAAAGAGCTAAGAATGTTGTTGTTGCACCAACAAACAGGGCAATAAAGGCTTTTGGATATGCTGATGAGCTTGCGCTGTTGCTAGTGACTTCTGGGTTGGCAGTCTCACTGGTGGCGGTGGCGGTCGAGGTCTCAGTCGAAGACCCTGTTGAAAGCGAAGAAACATCGGCAGCGTTGTTGAGATAAGCCCCAACATCTTGAGGGATCATGAGAGGTTGTGGAAGCAGCACTGCTGAGATCGCTGGTGTCGTCTTCCTTGAGAAGTTCCGGATTAAAGACAAGGAAGTTACGGGTGTACAGCACATTCTCGGTGACAAGCTCATGAGCCCAATCGGGGAGAACAGAGAGATCGATGCTGCCTCCCCAATTGGACGCAGCAAGGTTCTTCGAGGTTTGATTGGAAACGTAAGAAGTATAGGCACCAACGCTGGGATTCCGAAGACAGCTTTCAGCAAAGTCAGATGTTCATATAAACAAAGCTTACGCTAGTATTCATGGACTGCATCGAGGCAGAAACAGAGGTAGCAACACCAAAGGCATTCGGAGGATTACTCAATTTACGGCGTAAAAACGAAGACAATATACAGATCTAAGAGAGATACGTACATGATACCAAACATTCCTTTTTGGCAGTGACTGGGGGTACCACAGTAGAAGAAAACGGGATTCGTATCGTTGACAGCTTGAGTGACTGTAGAAGGGAAATGAGCTCACAACAGGAAAATCGTAGATGACATACAAACGAAATCCTTGTTTTGGGTGCCTGAGGCGAATAATGCATCGCTCGTCTTGTTGCAAGGGGTAAGTTCAGACGACTTGGTAACAGTGTGGTCGTCTGAGCCCCATACGAACCTGATAGTATCTCCGACGGAGGCATTCACAGCGAAAGGAACATAGCGGTAGACTGTTTCTGCGGGTGCAACTATGACAGTGTGGGTGGCACCAGTGCCAGTGCTACCGCCGCTCTGACCGGTAGAAGTCGGCATGTATGCTGATTCAGGACTGCCATATCGAGCAATGCATTCTATAGACCAGAACACAATCCTCAGAAAGAAGCTCGGATGCACTTGAGTTTTCTTACGAGAAACACAACTATCGTAACCAGATCCTCCCCAGTTGGACAATCCAGACCCATATACAGGTGTAGAATAAGACGAAGCAACCGATGAGATTGAAGTCGTAAGGGCACTACTGAATGAATCCGCACTCGAACCATACGAAGAACCCAGACTGAAACCATATGTGGCAGCAGAACCATAGCCACTACTAGCACCAGTAGTTATCGCAGCGGAAGCGGTACCCGACTGACTAAAGACCGATTTCAACAAGTGTTTGGAGAGATTATTTGAGAATACTCACAAGGCACCTGGTACGTTACCGACGCTGGAGCCAGAGGCAGCAGAGCTATTGCTGGATGTATCAGTAGCAACAGCAACAGATGCGGTAGTCGATTGTCTTGAGGCCACCAATCAACATATATCAGAATAGAATGTTAAGGACACTCGCGAAGCAGCGATCACACCGTTGTCGGCCGGGCGCGGGAAGGCAGAAGCGATATCAGAGAGAAAGACGGCAGCACCAAGCAAAGGAGCAACAAAAACCATTTCTCGAAACATGAAGGGTAACGACAGTAGAAGCACGGATATCGTTAAACAGTAAATTGGTGGACCATCCCAGAAGGATATTTGCCGCAAAGATTTTTTTCGAAGAGGACAGTGATCTGAGCGAGATCAGCAAGACGAGAGGAAAGATTGTGCCTTATAGTCTCACCCCGAAGAAAGCCGGTCAAACGAGGATCAACTCAACTCAATTGAGAAAGAACGAAAAGGAAAGAACAAAAAAAGAGAAACGAAGACGTGGAGGGAGTGGGCTGCGTATGGGTCTTTAAGGCATATGTGGAGAGAACAAACCCCATGGAAACGGTGATATGTCGTGGGCCGAGGCGGACAACTTGGATTGACTCCAATTATAACCGTTGTTACCATCAGGACATTCTCAGTATACCAGTAGTAAACTCTCGTCGACACCGCAGTGACATCAATATTGGTGTGATATCTCTCATGGCCCGACTTCCCCATTTACGACCAGTCGTGATTGGTTGGTCGGTAGTTTGGTTGTCTACGCTGAAATAAACCCTTCCACATCACAATATCAGTTGAACAAGC
>JABCKS010000770.1:1641-12379 GCA_018851325.1 Termitomyces sp. DKA19 | reverse complement strand
AAAAAAAATTATCCCTTGATATTTGTACGTCACCCAGTGTGAAACCACAAGAAACTCCGCTGTCTGTTTCTTGATGTGTGCACTTAGTTTTCATGTGGTCTGTTATTCGTCTACACGACCTTTTCAATCTCCAAGGCTCAAATTGTTTGCGAGGGATTAAAAGGTACGTATAGCTGTCTGAGAGAACAAATTACGGCCAAAACTCAGAATGTTTGTCTACGCGGGGGTTCAGAGCAATCGTATCGTTTCACTTTCAGTCGTCTTCTGTCTCGCTCGCGTCCTCTCTTTACTCCAGGCCAAATCTAGGGTGTACATATAATCAATTTTCTCCCCGAGAAACATCCTGTGACGTATTCATTGTTGGGCTTTCCTCGTCAGTTCTAGTCAACCGTTCTTCAAAGTGTTGAGCCGCTTTCCGTGCCTCGTGGACCCAGTCTACCCGGATGCAGAGTAAAGTCCCAATCAAGGAGCTATATATCAACGAAATTGTCAAGCCAATCCAAAGACCGTAAAGCTTGTAGTTCCAGTTGAATGCTAGCCATGCGCCCAGAGGTAGACCTCGCAAGAAACAACGTCAGAGATTTTTAAAAAGGGCACATATCAAGGCAGAACACCTATGGCATAGTAAGAACTGGGAATTTCAGTCAGTCTAGGTCATGGATACCACTTAGCACCTTACCTGATGTTAAGAAGAGCACCAATTCGCTTATCAGCGCCCTTATGTTAACACAGGAGTAAGATAGGGTAGAAAGACACACCTGCATTCCTCTAGCACGAAGAATACCACCAGTAATTGCGACGTTTCCGTCGAAAATCTGGAAAGATGCAACAATGGGTACGATGGAGGCCACGAGCATAGCAACTTCTGAAGTAGTGTGTAGGTATGTATGCTCTTCCAAAAAATGGAACTCACCCGGGTCACTGTTGAACAGATATGCCCATGATGTCCTGAAAATTATGAATATAAGGCTGGGGCAAGTAGTTTCGGTATATTTTGTGGAGCTCAGCACGAAGATCGTACCTTGTTGTAACAGACAATACCAGCGCCATAGCAATTGAAACTTTGGACGAAATGCCAGCACGTGGGGCGTTTCCTGCTCCAAGTAGGTTTCCAATTCTGTTGGTAATAAAGTAACACTGCATGTGTCAAACCAATTTGGATAGATCCATACCGAACAGCAGTAGCCACAGAGAGCGCGTAGGGAGCTTGCGACATTGTCAAACAAGAAGTCAATATGATTGACTGCGCTGCAAGAACTACAGGTCCAAGTCTTTGTCCCATTTCAAACTCGTCATTTCGAGTAACAGATAGACAAGAGAGGCATACAGGGACGCGGCCAAGACGGAAAGCTCCCATGCCCACCATTCAGACGCGTAGTGGACTATCTGATGTCACTTACAATCAAAGTACGAAACACACAACTTACAAGCTCCTGCAACGCCAAGCCGCACTAAGATGGCTAAATTGCTGAACATTCTCATCGACAACGGGTGCCAGGCTTCACGAGGAGCATAAAATCGACCATACACAATCGACAAGAGTGACACTAGATTCATCGATATCGCAGAAGCCACAGGAGCGCCGATGAAGCCCAATCGAATCTGGTGTGGGCCACCGACTGATTGACAAAGATTTCAATATTATATGCAGGAGCAGAGCATCAGTTTTTGTACCTAAAAGGTAGTTCAAGAGAGCATTCACAGGAGCGACGACAAATATGATGCGAGTAGGAATCGAGAACAAGCCTTTTAAAAACTGTTAGCATGTTTGCACGATTCCTGATGCATAAGCAGAGACCTTGGGAGTGAAAGTATCGACTGTACCTGTCAAAGACTGTTCTTGAAAGGGAAAAAATAATACACGCGCCTACCGGCTGATCACATTGAAGGAATACGCTAGATCTCTGTCTTATCAATTGACTCGCGACGTTACAATTTTGATCTTTCCGCACCCGGAAGCCCTATCGAAAGCCATCGTAGGTAAAGTCCCGCGAGGACTGATATTTCAGGATCTTGCTGGACCAATACAAGGATCTGATGCACGTTAAACCAGAGTACAAGTATGGGCTATAAATGTCAAATAGATGGCTGAGATGCTAAGGTGAATCTAGCAAGATTGGCTCACTATCTGCAACACTATCATAATGACAGCTGACGAGTATCTGTCAATGCATCTTGTCAAAAGCAGACGGGCCAGAACAATATACCCATGCGCTGTGTCCAGAGACCAACGAGCTGAGGTTGCGATGAAGTCCATGCTGGCGGAAGCATTGTGTCAAGCGCACTTGCGAAGCCGCGTACTATGCTGAATGCGGTGACGTTTGCCGTCATCGAACCTAGACTGAGAGCAGCTAATGCAGTCGTGGAGAGGTGCCCAATCGAAACAACAGGGATCATGACAAAACTGTGTTCTAGTATACTCATCCTGACAAGGGTCAAGTCATCTCCAGGTCCGAGATGAACAAACGCACGCAAAGACTGGTAGAGCAAATCCACTCAAAGTACGGGCCTCTTCCCAGCACTCAGCCGAGATGCAAGTCGACAGGCTAGAATTGGTGTCAGGAGTGCTGTAATCCGCAGGAGCCAAGAGTGGTGTTGTTGTATTTGACAGGTCAAGGTCAGACATCAAGAAGGATCTCACAAGTGCAGGTGTGGAGAGTGAAGATGTAGTGGATGCGGTCATTTTATTTGGCTGTTTGCAAGTTTTACGTGAAGATGTCGCAAGACATTTCATTTCAATGTTCCGAAAACTGAATTATCGGAGCAAGGAGTGAGAACTGTGACCAATAAAGATTCTTTCATGGCTCTATCCTGAAGGTTGCCTGATTGGAGTTGAGTTTTGTGAAGAGCGTGTGGTGTCACGTGCTCATTTCTTGCATAACCGCCTCTTAACTAAAATCAGTGATTATTCAGGTAGATTCTACAGACTGAGACTCGACTAAAATCTGTGATTATCAGTGACCGTCAGTGGGATTCTCCTTCTCAAAAGGACATGCTTGCGGGTGTTGTCCACTTTGGGGACCACTACTTTCTATCTTGTTAGATTGATTTATCTGGAGATGGATGGCCTTGATTCAGAAAACCATACCATCAAAAAAAGTCTGTCCATGAACAATCTGAACATCAGCACATGGAGAGAGAGACGGAAATGCAAGCACAGTGATGAAAATGATGAAATCGTAGTCTATCATATAGTTCTGAAATCTCGAGCCACTAGCGGTCATGTAATGGAAATAGATCTTAATCCACATACTTGCAATAGCCCATGCTCGACAGGTCAAAGACATGCCCTGTATCAGCGCTGAGGCTCGTCACTTTTTTTCACGTCTCCTAACATGGGTCAGGTTGTCCACATGTCTCATGACATAACATACTTGGCAGGAAGTACTCCATCCAGATCAGATCAACTATTCCAAACCTCCAGCACCGTGATGTTTTTCAGAATGGAAATCTCACATAGAGGCTAGCCGAACAAGGTCATCTTTTTGAACCATCCGAATGTTTATCTAGTTCTGGATGGAATGCCATTTCGAACAAGAGGCTCGGGATAACAAGGTGCCCACTTCACCAAATGGCTGGAAGTTTTTACCCATGAAACGTCACCTACCCGGACGAAGGTCGGCTAATAAGTATACATACACTGTTCTAAGTCTTGTCACTGTGATAATAAGTACTTATAATCTATTGTCTTTCAGTCTTCCTACCGACTCTCCTCATCTCTCCCATGTCCATGCCCAAGATGCATATGTCTTGCTCTATTCTGTTCCTCCCTAAGCCTCTTCATAACTTTCCGCACCTCCCTATTCCAATCCGTGTTAACACACAACAGCGTCCCAAAGAACGAACAATACACAAGCGATACTGTAAGACCAATCCATAGACCATGAACACCCATATCCCATCTAAATGCGAGCCAAACTCCGAATGGTATACCTATATACAAGTATGGTCAGTAGGTAGCCTGATAAGGATTGCATGGAATTTACCAATAACATAATATGAAGTAAGATTCAACAATGCTCCCGTAACCTATACCGGGGCCATTTGATTATTATATTTAGAAAAGATCAGCAATGGAACTCACCTGTTTTCCCCTCGCCCTCAAAATTCCATCAGTGACCGCCGCATTACCATCAAAGACCTGGAAGAGAGCAACGAGCGGTAGAATGGACGCTACGAGCGATACGACATCTGAATATACAATCAACAATGCAAGACGTAAACCGAGAAGAACGCACCTGGATCATTATTGAATAAATACGCCCACTTCTCTTTAAAGACAATAAACATCATGCTGTACATACCAAAAAAAACAATCACATCTACAGTCCTTACGTGGGATAAACGGAAAATAATTACCTAGTGGCCGCAGAAAGCATCAGCGCCATGATGATCGAGGTATTCGACGCAATGCTCGCCCGTTGCGCATTTCCCTCCCCAAGCAAATTCCCGATTCTACCGTCCATAAATTTACTCGTCTCAATCAACACGACGATAATCCAAACACACCTGACAGACGTTGCAATCGACAGCGCAAACGGCACCTGGAAGGTCACCGACGCGGACGAAAGCAACACTGACTGCGTCGCAAGTGCCACGGGCCCCAAAAAGCTCGCTGCGAGCGCTACCAACTCCCACGCCCACCACTCTGACGCCGTCTGCCCAACACCCGCGAGTCCTAAATGCAACAGTACACCAATGCCCGAGAACATTTTTCTGCTTGGGGGGTGCCATGCTGTCTTGGGCGCGTAGAACACCCCATACGCGATCGACATGAGGGCGACAAGGTTGAATGATATTGCAGTTGCGATAGGGGCACCGATGAATCCGAGTCGAATGGAATGTGGACCCCATACTAAGATTCACATTAGAGTTTTCGAGATGGATGGATTGATAAAGTAGGGAGTCGTACCTAGAAGGTAATTGAGAATAACGTTGATTGGTGCGACGATCAAGTTGATTTGCGTTGGTATGGCGAAGCGGCCTAGCAAGCGGAAAATACATGGTGAGTCATCGTTTACACCAGCACGCCTCAGACAATTCTACATACCTTGAGACTGGAAATACCGCCTTTACGTACTCATGTTAGTCCTTCCCCTTTCGGAAGAAGAAAGATTGGACCTACTGGCTTACACAATTGAGAGCATAAGCTTCGCCAACGTCAATTCTATAGTTTCTAGAAAAAGATATTGAACATGCACACCTGGGAGACCTATGGACACCCAACATAGGTACACCGCTGCGAGTCGTGCGACCTCTGGATCTTGCCTGAGCGCGAGTAATATTGGCTCAGCATTGAACCAGATGAAATATATTGGCTAGAAACAGATACAGATAAGACAAGATGAGGATAGAGTCGATAGTCAGCCGACACCACAGAAATAGCTTACAAATAGCAAGAAGGTCATGACAACAACTAAAGTATAACGAAACGACGCAATCGGTTAGGTTATGAAGATGAGGATTCATTACGACTTACGCATTCGTTGGCTCCAGAGACCTACGAGTTGTGGTTGAGAAGACGTCCATGTCGAAGGGAGAATAGTGTCAAGTGCACTTGCAAAGCCTTGTAAGATACTGAAGGCGGTGACATTGGCGGTCATAGAACCAAGGGTGATAGCAGCGAGGGCGGTAGTGGATAGATGACCAATGGAGATGACAGGGGCCATAACAAAACTGAATTCGAGGGCGTGCGTACTAAGACGATAACACTGAGAAAAGGACAACGGAATGAAGAGAGATGGATGATCGTACCCAAAAACAGGAAGGGAATAGCGCGCAAGAATACAAAATTCCCCCCAGAAAGTGTAGACGATCGAATCGTCGTCACTGAGAGACCCTCTGATTC
Organism: Termitomyces sp. DKA19; assembly: GCA_018851325.1. NCBI lineage: Eukaryota > Fungi > Basidiomycota > Agaricomycetes > Agaricales > Lyophyllaceae > Termitomyces > Termitomyces sp. DKA19. The sequence continues at coordinate 6,531 of JABCKS010000770.1, read as the reverse complement.
GTTGTATGAGAGGGTTTAACAGGGGCGTATTCTCCGAGGGTAGTTTACCAGGAAAAAATGTGATTTGACGTGCAACAGTCGAGATCTTTGGGCTTGAAGACAGCCTGCGTTCCTGCCTATCTTGTTTATCCTCTTTTTGATAGCTAGCGTATCGCGTGGAGGGAGAGTCTGAAAGAAATGTCGCAGGGCCATTGTGGTGAGTTGATGACATGACATGATGGAGACTCCGAGTCTGCTTGTGTTTAAATACAAGTGTTCGACCCGGTGGCTTGAGTTTATGCAACGATTTCGGCCATAGGCAAAGTCATTCAAAAACTCCCTGGGGCAGTCATTTTTTATGCCGAATAGTGATGAACGGCGCGTGCCGGACAAAAAAGGAAGTTACTGGAAAACTTTTCGATTCTGAATAGCAACGCGCCGGCACACGTGCGACCTGCAGGCGCGTCGAAGCGTATAAGATGGCTATTCAAGCCACGAGGCCTAAGGCTTGGTCGGGCCGTAGCGTCGAGTGTCAGAGAGGACTGAGTAGCCTTGTGGGCGTTATATATATAAAAGAATGCACGAGGCTATTGTTATGGTGGATGTCATGATTGTAGTTAACTCACCTATGGCAGTAGAATGGAAACGCACCTATCGATTTGTTCGGTCGCGACAACCCGGTCCGTCAATGTAATATATATCATGATCAAAAGTTCGCAGGCGCGTGATGCAAGAATTCCCACACGATATGGTTACGGACGGCTGAATGCCGCATTGAATGCGATATGACCGTTTACGGCCGTGAACTCGCCTGAGCACGCTTGGAATCTCCCCGTGTTTCGTCGTTACACACACGGCCGTGTACTGTAACCGGACGGGTATGGGGTCGTGATTATGTATGAGAAGGAATGGCCTGGTCGAAAGTGCCAGATAATGCGTGATAGTCGCATTGGATCAGATGATAAATGGCGAGATATTGTGCGGCGATGTCGAGTTTACGCGTGCGTATTTTGCTTCGTTTGAGGCAGTCAGTGTCCATGATGGCACGCCCAGTAGCTGTTACATAATCTGGGAAGTAATAGTTAATTCTCATGTCTCGACATCTTATCTTATCTGCTTAGGGAATCATACTTATCCCGATCACGCGATACTTGCTTCTGAGTGGGGCGCATTTTTCACTTCCAGCTTCTGATGGCTGGAATCGCGTGCTTAGAAATTTCGCGCAGACTCGCTGCTGGGCCGGACCACACTCTTCGGCCGGAATTCTGGGCTGCCCTCAACAAATACAGCAGAAGGACCGGACGAGATCCGTGAGCTGACATAAGCCGGGGGCAAAGATTTGCCACAAATGCTATAAAAATTGCGCATAGCTAGCCCCTTGGACTCGAGTCTTCATGTCGTCGGCTCACTATTCAGGCCCTGCGTCACTTCCGTCTGACTATGCCCTTCTATCACGGTATGCTGGCCATCAATCTGAGGACGACCAGGACGACCGGGACCAGAGCCTGAGGGCATCTTCTCCGCGTCCAAAGAATCCTACTGTTGTACACCAGTCCATCCCCATTCCAGGCCCACTTCCCTCTGAAAACACCCCTTTGTTGAATCCTCCTGTTCCACGAATTGACGAAACTTTCGACGGCGATGATCGCACTGCCCATGTTTTTTGGGAGGAGCTTCGTATCCTCACTCGCTATGCCCTTCCTGTCTTTGGGTATGGCTGCTATCTATTTATCTTTTATTCATCCATTTCTAATTCCTAATATTCTTGGTATCATTTTAGGACGCACGTTCTCGAATTCAGTCTCATCATGGCCTCTGTCATCTCTATTGGTCACCTTTCCACAACAGCCCTTGCTGCCATCAGTCTTGGCTCCATGAGCGCTAACGTCACCGCTTTCAGCATCATACAGGGTTTTGCGAGCGCTCTTGATACCATGCTTCCTTCTGCATGGACGTCCTCTCAACCACACCTCGTGGGTCTGTGGACTCAACGAATGGGTAAGCCAACCAAGTCCTTGACTATCGGGGGTTCAACATAACTGATGTTGTGTTAATTATACTTCAGTTGTCGTGATGGCGTTCTTGCTTGTTGTACGTATATATATACTAATTGGTGTTCCGATTCGCATCAGCTGACTATCCCATCATGTTCTCGATCTCGATTCATTAAGCCGATGTTCCTCGTCTGGTTCAACGCGGAGACAATATTGCTCGCACTCAAGCAAGATCCAGAGGTTGCCCGGCTCGCAGCGGTATACCTACGCTGGGTGTCTATAGGTCTTCCAGGTAAGCTGAGTAACATGCCACTGGGAATGGGATAGCTGACATCGGAAAAGCTTATGCCTTCAATTGTGTAAGCCGGTACGTCATTTTTTTGTCCGATCTGAAAAGGGAAAGACTGATCGTGACGTGAGTACGTAGACGGTATTTCCAGTCTCAAGGTATGGTATCCTCGAGGCCTGATGTGAACAAAGCCTCACCATAAGTTGCCCAAGGTCGTTTCGCCGTACCGACGCAAATTATTCTGATCGTTGCACCAATCAACGCTGTTTTAAACTACCTTTTAGGTACTGATACACTATTGACTCGTTTTCCATGATTCAAAACTCAATCTGGATATCAGTGTGGGGTCCACCCTCCATTCGACTCGGGTTTATCGGTGCCCCTATCGCAACCGCAATATCATTTAACCTCGTCTCAATCATGTCGATCGCCTATGGAGTATTCTATTTGCCCAAGACAGCATGGTACCCTCTTAGTAGAAGAATGTTCACGAGCCTTGGCGTGCTGGTGCATTTGGGACTCGCGGGTGTCGGGCAGACGGCGTCAGAATGGTGGGCGTGGGAGCTTGTTGCGCTCGCGGCGAGCTTGATGGGACCCGTGGTGCTCGCGACGCAGTCGGTATTGCTTTCCTCAGCGTCGACGACATTCCAGGCTCCGTTTGCGTTGTCGGTTGCGACGTCTGTTAGGTTTGGTCTGTTTATTCGAGCGTCGAGATGGATAACTGACGAGGATTTTAGGATTGGGAATCTGCTCGGGGAGAGAAACGCGAAACGGGCGGGTATCGCGTCGTATACCTCGATCGTTATGGCGCTTGTACTTTCTGCGGCTTCTAGGTGCGTCGTCCCGTGTCTGCTGCGTAAAGACTGATGATCTGAAGATTGAAATGTACAGCACGATGTTTATTGTCTTCAAAAACAAATGGGCGTATCTGTTCAATAGCGATCCTGGTGCGTATTGTCCTGTATTCCACGTATGAATGCCTTTGTTGATACATCAATCAGAGGTGGTATCGCTCGTCGCAGCCATCCTACCGCTTGTTGCCCTCTTCCAAGTCTTTGATGGTAATGCGGCGGTTACGGCCGGAATTCTGAGGGCGAGGGGGAAGCAGGTGGGTTATCTTCGTGAAAATATCAGATTATAAGTATTGACAAATGATGATGGTGTAGGTCACAGGAGCGTTGTTGAATCTTAGCTCGTATTATATCATCGGTACGTTCTCCACCCTCGCTGTTAGACTTATTCACAATCATCTCGTCTAACTATGCTCGTACATAGGTATACCATTTGGAATTTGGCTTGCGTTCAGCTGGAATATGAAACTACATGGGTTATGGATCGGGCTTACGGTTTCGCTTATCTATTGTTCGTTCTTTGGAACACTGTTGTGTTTCCGCACGGATTGGAATAGGGAGGTATGGAAGGTCATGCAGAGGATCAAGGAGGAGCACGATAAGGCGGAATCCTTGCATCCTGCACAAGGTCATGGGAGGGATGAGGAGAGTCGCTCGGACTTTTGAAGGGTGGATGAGGTCGTTCTTTTGTTGAACTTTAGCGTCGCTGCCTATTTATTTTGGTTGTATATGGATATTGGAATTATATACTTCTATAGTTATTGCACATAGACAATACAATACTGTTATTGCCAAGCATCGGAAGCTCTTTAGTGATGATTTCGGATGAAGATAGTGATGACTGGCGACAATAATGTATAGCTACTTGCGGATACGCACGCTGATCGCAGATAGGTAATTATCAACCAAATTCTTGTCTCGCGTTCACACTAACAAAAACGCGCCTACGCACCCGAAGAAACAATACCAGACTGGAACAATATTTTTTTTTATAATGTGTGCAAGTGGACAATTCATCGACGCCCACCGAGCAACGTTTTCTTTCTTGACAACAACGGGCACAAAAGTGATTTTGTCCGTTCCAAAGAAAGCCGCAACACTGAATACAACAGAAAGGGGTCTCTATAAACGCAGCAGGCAGGAAACGATGGAAACAACTCAATTAACCACCCCAGCGAACAGCTTCGTCGACCTACAACAATCGCAATGAACTCCGATTGCCACTCACTCATGATCAGGGATCCAACGGAGGAAAATATACCTGACATCGTCAATTTCATTCTCTCCTATTCCGGTCTGTCTCAAGGACTTCGTCGACCAACAACCATCGCAATGAACAACTTTTACTCCGATTTCCACCCACTCAGGATCAAACATCCAAAGTAGGAAAATATAGATGGCATCGTTGATTTCGTTCTTGCCTGGTCCGGGCTGTGCGAAGTAGGATGTCCTCCGACATTGGTCGTGTCGCACGCAGGTACGAGCCAGTGGCGATTCCCAGACACGGGTCGGAATTCAGGCGAACTTTGTACATCAAATTTCGTACGCCAAGTGTTTAAACGGTATGTATCCAGTATGACCGGTCGGGGGTTGCTCCGATGGTAGTAATCAAGGGAGTGTACTATGGTGTGTTCATCTATTCGTCTCTGTAACAGCAGAAACTGAGGAACAGTGTAGGAAGTCACCGACATCGCACAGTACTACAAGAAAAACGAATTCTTGAGCGTCTCCGAGATCATAGGCGCACCTTCCTACGAGCGCAACTTGAGTGGGTGGG
>JABCKS010000769.1:0-10111 GCA_018851325.1 Termitomyces sp. DKA19 | reverse complement strand
GTGGCCCTGTTGTCACAAAACAGCATGGTTGGTTTCACTGTAAAGTCCCATCTAATTGCCTTGATAAGCATCTGCAACTATATGCACTCTTGTATTAATTTGTATGCTAACATATATTCTGTATATAATAATGTTGCCACAGTCTTTTACTTCCTTACAGACCACAATATTGCCCCAGTTCCCAAGGACTATGCATAGCCACTTGTACTTCTCTTTGTGTCCAAGCAACTTGCCCAATTCATATCTTCAAACCTCCATAGTACTATTGATCCTCCTCTTAGACATAGCTTTATGTTTTTTGTTCCCTTTAGGTACCTTATCAATTTGATGCCTGCATTCCAGTGGAACCTGTTGTAATTGTCAAGAAACTGAGACATCTATTATATAGTATAGACAGTGTCTGAACATATTATAATAGCAATGTAGAGGAGACATTCTACTAGCAATTGATATAGTAGCAATTGATATAGTAGCCTCATGATGTCATCTTTCTCTTTCTGTGTCTGAGTGTTATATATTGGTTGCCTTAGTTTGAGCCCAGGATCCATTGGTAGGGATAGTGGGTGTGCATCTGTTTGCTTAAACTGTTGTATAATATGTGAGATGAATACTGTCTGCAATAATGCTACTATTCTATTCTCTTGGTCCCATTCCACAGACACTCTGACAATGTGCCTTAGAGTGCCAAGATCTGATGTGGGCCAGGCTTCTCACATTTGATTCTTGAATCATTTACTTTTGTCTTTTGGACTTGCAATAGATAGGAAGTTGTTGATGTAAACTGTAGTAACAATGGTCTCAGTAGAGAACTTCCTGTAGTATATACACAATTTGCAGGCCAGTCATTTAAATCCTCATGACACCATCTTCTTGTTTAACATTTGGTTCCATATTCTCCCTACTTGCTTTATTCTGTAGAGTCCTTTTAGAAGTTCACACACCTATCCTTCCTTTCCCAATTCCTCAAAACCCTCAGACTGCTCTATATATTGCACCTTATTCCCTAGGAATATGCTGTAAAGGAATCCCATCTTTATATCAATTTGTGCCACATTCTGCCCTTCTGTTGCTGCAATATGTAAGAGTATCTGCTACAACTCCATATGTGCTGTCAGAGATGTAGTTTTGTTGTAGTCTTTCCCATACACTTGCTTATATTGCTTAAACACCAATTATACCTTATGTCTAACTATGTTCCCATACTTGTCATGCTTAATCTTGGAGATAGGCCATCCTTTTCTGACTTTTTGCCCTTTTGGTACCTTTGAGCATGATATAAGGCAGTAGACTCCCATCTCCTTTAGTGACCTCAGCTCCTCCTTATACTTTTCTTTCCATTTCTCTACATCTGGCCCCTTTTTTACTTCTTCCCATGTCTTAGGCTCCTCCTCTGTCATAGGTAGTGGGTCCAGGTTGCTGAGCTGTATGATTGCAGTGAGCACTTGATTGTGATTGATCTCAGAGGCATCTTGAGTGGGCATGAGTGCCTGTTCATTGTTGTTCACTTGTTCCTCAGCTGTGACTTCTTGTTGTGCTGTTCTATGCTCCATCCTCTGCTCTTTCACCCTCCTCTCACTTTTTGTAGGATAGGGCATATAAGAGGTCAAGTAGTGAGGTGGTATTGTTTCATAGAAAAAGGCCAGTCACTCCACTATCAAGTAGGGCAACTATGCTGTGAGTTTGCTGGGGTGTCTGTCATTTCTATCTCTACCTCCAGTATTAAGGAATTAACAGAGGGAGTTGAAGCAATAATATAACAATGAGGGAGCCAATGCTCTCAAGCAGGGATTCTTCAGCATGGCTGAGAGGGAGCTTCTTCAGTTGAAGCTTTGACTGAGGGATATTGTATGTTGGAGAGGGTGCTTATAGTTTCAGTCACAGAATCAGGTATAACAGAGCTTGTATTAGATTCTATGGACAAGATAGTGAAACAATTAGCACTAGGTGATGGAGGCATACAGTTCATCCATTACTTTCCTAAAAATCCTCTTCTGACTCATAGACATGGGCACTAGCTTTTCTATCTTCCTTGCTGAGAGATCCTGCTGAGGATGTATTTAGAAAAGGGGCTTCCAAGATATTCTTAGCAGCAAGGAGTTAAACCAATAAGTTCTTTTGCTTAGCTGGGGAGAGATAGCAAATGTCTATCCCTTAGGAGCAGTAATAAGCAAAGTGGCCTGCCTTTCCATATTGTCAACAGAGCAAAGGGGTAGAAAAATGCTGGTAAGAAGCATCTACATCTATATAGATGCCTGTAGGCAAGGAATGAGAAGGTGGAGGAGCAGGAGTTTGTGTGGAGTTGGGGCAAGCTGAGAGGCCAGGAAAAAGGGGAGCTTGAGGTAAGAGTCCCTGCTCTGATAGCAGGACCAGGATGGGAGCAAATAGAAGAAGGCTGAGTGTAACAGAATGCTTGTTTCAGTTCCATGAGCTGTTATTGTTTTCAAACCACCTTGTACCAGGTCTTAATATGTTTATCATTTGGTTGTTCTTCTGTCATGCTGTTGATTCAGTTCATGAAAGAAGGATGGAGTCCCTTCCTAAAGGTGAGACAAGGTTGCAGACTATCTGGAAAACTGGCTTGCTCAACCAGGGCTTAAAAGAAATCTATGTACTCATTTAAGGACCTCCTCCCTTGACTATACTGGTCACAATCATGAAGAGAAAGTGCAGCTGTCTTGGTAAGGTCAAGAGGGAAGAACTTAACTCAAAAATCACATTCAAACTTGTTCCAACTTGCAAAACTCCCTACTCCTCTATTCCTCCAGAAAACTTGCAGCACATATGTCAAAGCATAACCTAACTTTATATAAGAAAGGACCCATTCAATCTTTAAAGCATTGGAGGCAAATGCTTTGCTGCTCAGCTGAATATGGGTGATACAGGACTGAAGGAATTGCTCTCTAGTCTTCCAGTCTCTATCATAAGTGTCAGAGAGTGAAAAGTGAGATATTTCAGAGTGTACCATTATTGTAGCATCAAAGTAAGCTGGTGACAATGTTGTAGAGAGTGTAGGGACTGCCTGAGGGGTTGGAGAAGGGAGGGGAAGGCATTCAAGGAGGGTATAATAAGAATGGGCTATAGTTTCCATAGATTGGCATAAACTAGCAAGTTCATTGGTGTAAAGGGTGAGAGAAGCTTAGGTAGACTGTACTTGAGTCTCCAGAGCTAGAAAATGGTGCCAGGTGTTATCCTAAGGGCTGAAAGTATCCAGGGTGTCTACTAGCAGTGTTGGGGTAGTTATAGAGGCATCAGACTGGGATACAACAGCAGGAAAGGGACTTCTAGGAGCAGGAGTAACTCTAGCAGCTGAAAGAGGCTTTCAAGCTGGAAATAAGAGACTTGTTCTGCTGTAAGGGTGACCTCTAAGGGCTATGGCTCAGTCATACAACTGGCAGAGGGAGATCCAAAGTATATTCAATGTCTATAAGAAGTTCTAGAGGTCTAACTATTGCAATCTGAGAACAATGACACTATAAGCATGCCTCCATCAAAGAGATAGACAATGATTTCTATGAGATATCACACTTATCACATAATAACAGACAAAGCAGACCACCTATATATATACTCAATACTGTACAGACAGCACCTCCAGTCATTATATCACAGACTGAGGGTGAGCTTTAATTACTTACAGACATTAGATATCAAATAACTGTACTGTAGATTAAGATACTTGTATCTATGATCATTAGGTATAGAACTAAGTTGTTGTATCACAGACTGAGGATTAAGATACTTACTTATATCTGTGATCATTAGGTCTCACAGGTTTATATTCCAACAGATTATAGAAGATTGCTGCTCTTATTGCTTGGACTGAACTGATGAGACTGTTAAAGCTGATTTTTATGGCCAATATGTCAGTCCCAGCTATCTGGGTATCACAATTCACCTACACAACAAACATGTAGAGCCCCCTTACATTATCCTGTGTCATGTTACTATTATGCTCTACATATATTATGACAATACCTGGCTCAAAAACTAAGACTTCTGCTAACCTTAGAAACATCTTCTACCATATCTCCAATAATTACTTCTGGCAGAATCACTGAGATGTGCCAGATTGATAATTCTTTGATTTCATTCATTCTGCCAGTAGGTAAGGTGATGGCAGGTTGGACTGGCCATATTCTTAATAGAGATAATAGGAAATGGGCTAATTAGTCCTATAATATGAATCTTGAGCTCTTAATGGTTCAACTATGGGAGTATGTCTTTAATACACCTGACAAACTACACACAACCTATAAGCCTTGTACATACTAAGCTTGGACTAGCAACAATTGCTTAGTGTGTTCATTTATTAAGCAGGCAATCTCACTATTAGAACAGAAGCTGTGTGCTGATGAGTGGAATCCTATGGATTTATAGACATATTTAAAGGACAAATATAGTGGTGTGGTGCCAGTCCAGCAGGTCTAGCTACTTTAAGAGGCCCTCATGACAAAATGCTCCCCCTCTGAATCCCTCACTAAAACTGCAGACAACATTATAGAGAAGATTGATCAAGCTTTTGATATGGAAGAGGTCACTAAAAAACTTCTCCAGTCAATTATAATATTGTCTGCCCTGTCTGATAAATCTTACATGTACATTCACTCAATAATCTTCCAAGACCTTATAGCTGCTGGTGATGCAAAGAAGTATGGCCCATCTGAGATCCAATGATTCCTAGAAGGTGAACAGACACTCATCAATACAGCCAAGTCAAGCCCTGGAGATGTAGTACTGGCAACCACAACAATGGCAAGAACATCAAAATATGCAAAGTTGATTTGTAAGGGATGTAAGTTAAGGGGGCATTGGAACTTTAATGGTCACACTCTACCTTGGTGCATTCTGGAGGGAGGTGGCATGGCCAGAAAGACCATTGAGGAGTCTAGAACAGCTTGCTTAGCTCATTTTAAGGCACAAAACAAAGATCAAAAGAAGTCAAACTCAAAGATTACAGTTACACCATTGGATGGGAGTGCATTTACTCTTGGAGGCAATTCAGAGCTCATAGCAGCATATATAGCAGCTTGGAAAAGGAAAATGGCATCTATAGTGAAAATAGAAGTTGTAGGTCTGGCTTTGGACACTCTACCAACAATGAGCTTGATCAGAGAGGTTAAGGATTTAGAATTCAATGCTTTCATTGTAAAGGAGGAGACAAAAGCTGGAGTTGATTGGATATGCCACACTAACCATGAGCAAGTCAACAAAACAGTACTCACAGCATCATTTGAAGCCTTACCCCTCTACCTTGACTCAGAGGCTACTGTCCATATTATGCCAAAATCATCCAACTTCATATCCCTATCCCTAATCACAGAGTGCCTAATCTGAGGCATAGGAGGATCATCTATTGCTGCAACTGGTATAGGAAAAATTCACCTCCATACTCAAGGAGGAGCAATTCTGGAACTAGATGATGCATTACTCATCCTTCAATCTACTGTATGACTACTTTCTATTAGTAAACTTGCAAAGCACACTGGTTTAGAGATTATCTTCAGCAATACTGGCACTACTCTCACAAAAATGTCTACTAAGAAGATCATCACAACTGCTGACCTGCTTCCTAATAAGAACCTCTACACACTCATCCTTTAACATGATCACACACTCACCATTCATGACACCCTAAATATCCAAACCTGGTATGACAGACTAGGGCATACAAACTATCAGACCATTATACAAATGGCTTGAAGCAGCATAGTCAAAGGTATGTTCAGAACCTTCCTTTCAAAACCACTTAAATGTGATTATTGTATCCTTAGAAAACAGGCTAAGATGTCCATACCAAAGAAAAGGGAAGAGGGATATGGACATCAAGCAATGAAGAGACTGGAAAAGATATAGGTTAATCTCACAGGTAAGGCTGCAGTGGCATCACATACTAGGAACCTTTACATCATGAATATAGTCAATGACTATACCAACAAACCCTAGTCTATCCCTCTAAAGAGCAAAGATGATGGTTTTGGTAAGCTGAAAGTGTGGATATTAGCATGAGAGAACAAAATGGCAGAGAAACAGGGTGTCCTGCACACTGGCCATGATAGTGAGTTTAACAGTAAAGAATATAAATAATAGTACAAATTTTAAAAATATCATTTTAGAAGTCAGAGTGCCCTATACTTCTGTGCATATTGAACAAGCCAAGAGACTGCACTGTACCCTAATGGAAAAGGCTAGGTCAATGCAGATTGCAGCTCAATGCCCAGTGTCTTTATGGGATGAGTTCTACTTCACTGCAGCTCATCTTCATGGAAAAACAAAGATGTTGGCATTGGATAACATCATGCCAGACAAGTTATAGTATGAAAAGAAGCCAGACTATTCATACATTTATAAGATTAGATGCTGAGTATTTGTACTAATCCTTTACAAGCATAATCTGAAGGTCTATATATGGTTGATTAAATGTGTACTAGTAGGATATGACCAGAACTCTAAAGCATATCAATGCTATGAGAGATCAATAAGAAAGGTGTACAGCTCTTACCATGTCAAGTTCATTGAGAGCCACAATGAACAAGCATTACCACCCACACTAGTGCTACCTGACAATAAGACAGAATCAGACTTCCCAACCATTGACTCTATAAAGAATCAATCATTTTTCCTCCCAGCACTAGTACATACTGACAATGAAGAGCTGCTGATTATCCCAGGTCATGCCAATCAGTATAAAGATCATGATCTTGAACAGAGGCCTAGAGCAGCCAATATATCTATGAACTCTGAGCCTGCTATGCCTGCATAAGTCCTTAAACCCACTATACATAAACTATCTCAACTGTATCAGTCCAACTAAGCACAGATCTCCACAGAAAAGATAGCTACAAATAATCAACTGGAGACCCACTTGGAGAAAGCAGTGAGAGAGTCTAAGGAGGCTGTAAATTAAATAAAAGAGATATGGACAGACAGGCAAAAGGCTCTTGAAGAATTACAATGAGACATACTAGAAGATGTCAATCCTAATGTAGGTCTTGAAGAACTTGATCACATCATAACAGCACTTGATGCAATCAAGGACCCATATAAATTGAGCTCTGGGCCCAATCTAGACACTCCAAGGAACCTTGATGAGACCTGCAAATTGTCAGACTAGCTATACTTAGAAAATTAATATCATAAAGAACTGGGTTCACTGAAGAAGATGGCAGTGTGGGAGCTTGTACCATATGAGAAGATACTACCTGGAAAGAAGATCTTCAAGGGCCAACCCATATTCTCTATCAAATGCAACAAAAAGGTGAAGTTATACAATTTAAGATGTGTTATATACTTCAGGGCTTTTCAATGGTCCAAGGTCAAGACTATAAGAAGACTACCTCACCAACAGCATGCATGGAATTATAGAGAATACTACTCCATCTTACAGCAAAACTAGATTAGAATGTGACTTAGATTGATGTAAAAACAGCTTTCTTAAATAGTGTGTTATCTGAGGAGGAGCGGATTTATATAGAAAAGGGAGGATATGAAATTGGACTCTGAATGAAGCCATGAGAAGGTTTGGATTCACTTGGTTGAAGTGTGAGGCATGTATATATTATTGGAAGACTGATGTAGGCATAGTCATAGCAGGAATCTACATGGACAATTTTCTATCTATTGCTAGCACAAAGGCAGCAAATGATGACTTGATCACACAGTTAAAGCAAACTTAGACAATCTCAGAGCTAGAAACACCAAAACATATCATTGGCATTGCAATAGATTGGGATAGACCCAACAAACAAGTACACCTATTACAAACAAACCTTATCAACCAGATAGTGACACAATTTGGCCAATCTGATACATGCCCAATTGCAGTATTAATAGAACCTGGCTTAAAACTATAGCAAGTCAACAGGACACTGCTTAGGCAGGAGGAGCTTGATAAGATCATGCATATACCCTACTGACAGTTAGTTGGAGGCCTACTCTGGTTAGCTATTTCTATGTGCCTCAATATTTAATATGCTGTGGAACAATTGTCTCAATACTTTGACTTCTACTCTTACACCCACTGGAATGCAGTAATCTAGGTCTTACAATATTTAAAAGAAACATGGAGTCTACAGCTGTGTCTAAGGGGCAGATCAGAGATTAACCTGGTGGGTTTCACTAACTCCAATTGGGCAAATTATTTAGACATACAATAGAGTGTGGAAGGCTATGCATGGTCTTTAGAATTGGGCTTGATATTATAGTCTACAAGGAAATAAAGGATGGTTGCCACCTCTTCTTGTAAAGCCAAGTATATGGCTACCTTTGAAGCAGTGCAAGAATGTATCTGGTTACAGATGGTGATGTACACCTTGGGTTACTCAATAGATAGGGCAACTACAATGCTCTGTAATGACAACTCCTTGATTAACCTATTGGAAGACCCACTCTTACATGCACAAGGTCAAGCATGTTGACATTAAATATCATTTTCTATATGAACAAGTTGCCTCTAGAGAGATTACCTTGTGGTACATCAACACCAAGGACAACATTGCTGACACCTTCATAAAAGCACTACCCACTTCCAAGTTCACATGACTGCAAGATATTATGGGATTAAAGTTGGGATGATTCTGCATGAGGAGTGTTGCAATCTGTGAACAATGACACTGTAAGCATGCCTCCATCAAAGAGACAGACAATGATTTCCATGAGATATTACACTTATCACATAATAATAGACAAAGCAGACTAACTATATATATACTTAATACTGTACAGACAGCACCCTCAGTCATTATATCACAGACTGAGAGTGAGCTCTAATTACTTATAGATATTATGTATCAACTAACTGTACTATAGATTAAGATACTTACTTGTATCTGTGATCATTAGGTACAGAACTAAGTCATTGTATCACAGACTGAGGATTAAGATACTTACTTGTATCTGTAATCATTAGGTCCCACAGGTTCACATTCCAACACTAACTATGCATTTGACAGAGGGAGATCTAAAGAGAACAAGTCTGAGGATTCCCAATGCTAGTGTTTGAAAAATTGACTTTAGAGCTTCTAATAAAAACACTACCTAACACTAAGTCTGAAGTCCAATCCTAAAAGTGGAGGTGCATCTTAATTGGCCTTGATCTCCAGCCTTTTGAGGTATAGCCACTCTAAAGCTACATTGGTGGATAGCTCTAGTTTGAAAGTACTGGTTGCTAAAAAAATGGAAGGATGGGAATACAGGAACAGCTCAGAATGAAGAAAACAAGAAAATCCTCCATTCTCAATAGCAAGGGATCAACCCAATCCTCCTTATCTGTCTGGTGTGTTACTTCCACTTCTGAAGGTCTCTGTGCAGCCAACTTTGACATATTAGAGCATACTCTCTCCCTTTTAGGAAGAGTACTCCTTTGATACTCTTCTTCTAGCACTAGTAGGGACAGATGGTCTCTGGGCAGACTATTAGTCACCTGAACTCTATTTTTATCCTCTACCTCTTCCACAGCAGGCCATTGTAGTCCACTATGTAGTTAAAATCACTTGTCACATCACTTCTCTGAGGTACAGAAGCACTGTGCTTGGCCATCCAAATTCTTCAGGTCCAACTTATGAGCTGAAATTGCTACTCTATCAATGACCACTTAGTTATTCTGGAAATCCAGGAGAACATGATATACCCTCATAAATGGCATGTCTATGATCATGTCCTAGTGGTCAAAATTAGTAATGTCTAGATAGACATTGCAGAACTTGCCAGGGACCTTCATGATCACCCTGGCCCTATAGTTTACTATGAAATGACTTCCAATTATTTCAAGCTGCAAAGTGATTGGTATAGCTAGTGAAGCTACATATATCTTAGCCATATAGGTCAACAATGGGGTAATTCCAGAAGTCTTTCCAAATTCCACAATGTCCATGCCTTATAGCTATTGACCTCTACCTAAGTGATGAGATACTCTTTGTTTTGGGCTAACAGCATTAGCCAGTCTATAGTAGCTTTTGCTACTTTAATCCAGACTTTATGCATATGAACCTTGTTTACAAGTTCATATGCCCTATACTCAGTGATAGGGATCTTTGTGAGGGTAAATAATCCCTCACTCTCACTACTTCAAGTTTAATAATCATTCTTATATATTTCTAACTCAATATACTCATCA
>JABCKS010000767.1:0-12419 GCA_018851325.1 Termitomyces sp. DKA19 | reverse complement strand
CCACAATCACTGTGCCCATGTCAGTCTTCCAATGATATATGCAAGCCTCACATGCAAGTCTCATGAACCCCCACTTCATGTGCCCATACAACATCTTGTTCCAGATTCTACCTGCCTGCTTCATTCCATAAAACCCCTTGACCAACTGACACACCCAATCCTCCTTCCTGTCCTCCTGAAAACCTCTCAGCTGTTCTATGAATATGGTCTCCTCCAGTAGTATCCCATTCAGGAATGCTGTCTTCACATTGATCTGATTTGCATCCCATTCTATTGTTGTGGCTAGATGCAGAAGGATCCTCCAGGATTCCACACATGCAGTAGGTGAGGTTGTCTGTGTGTAGTCTTTTCCATATACCTGGTTGAAACCTTGCACAATGGTGGCAAAAAAGCATCTTGCTACAGGGAAGAATGTGGTGGCTATAGCATTGAGCTACTCAGACAAAGATGCTAGGTAATCTATGACTTGCTACAAGTGTAGAAAGTTTAGTCACTTCACCCAAGAATAAAGGGAGCTGGCTAAGCCAGCTCCTTATGTGTTTGTATGAGTGGCACACATGGCTACTTTATTAGATGTCAATGACACTAATAAAGAGCAGGAGGAAGATCTTGAAGACATTGGTAACAAGCATGCAACTGAGTCTGATGGGACTTAGACTGGAGATAATAAGTATGTTGAATTAGAAACATATGAGAATAAGTAATATACTCAGAATAGTCAGAGTGAGGGACTATTTGCCCTTACTGAAGTCCTTACCATTGAGTATAGGATACACAAACTAAGTAATGAGGTTTATATGTGGAAGGTCCAGATTATAGTGGCAAAGAATGCCATAGACTGGCCATTGCTGCCAGTATGAGACAAAGAGAATATTTTGTCCCTTTAGTAGATGTTAATGGCTATAAGGCATAGACATTATGGAATTTGAGAAGTATGACTTCCAGAATTACTCTTTTATTTGCCCATGTAGCTAGGATATATGTAGCTCCACTAGCTACACCAATCACCCTGCAGCTTAGAATGATAGGAAGTCATTCTATAGTAAACTATAGGGCCAAAGTAACTATAAAAGCTTCTGGCAAATTCTGTGATGTTTATGTAGACATTGCTAATTTTGGCTGTTACAACATAATCATAGGCATGCTGTTCATAAGAGCACATCATGTCCTCCTAGACTTCCAGAATGACCAGGTGGTGATTGATGGAGTGGTGACTCCAGCTCATAAGTTGGAGCTGGAGGATTCAGATGGCTATGCACAATACTTCTGTACTTTGAAGATCTGGTGTGACAAGTGGCCCTGGCTATGTGGTGGACTGAAATGTTCCACTATGGAGGAGGTAGAAAGATAAGAATGGGGTCCAGGTAACTAATAGTCTACCCAGGGATTATCTTTCTTTACTAATATTGAAGGAAGAATATGCCCTGACAAATCAAAATTAGCTATATAGGGACCTCTAAGAGTGGAAGTAATGTAGCAGACAGGTAAGAAAGATTGAGCTAATCTTTTGTTATTAAGAGAATGGAGAATCTGGGATCAACTAATCTTAAAGCCTACTCTCAAATATGTGCATAACTCTTGAATGCCATAGGAGTGGAATCAAGTCATTGCAGACCTAACATAGCAAGAAGAGGTATGGAGAACAACCTCTAGTACTAAGATATATAGAATAGCATTAGAGAATGAAATCTCTAAGCTGTCAGGTCCAGAGAACCCTAGAAGCTCACCTTCAAGAGCAAGAACCTACTAGTTAGTTAGTCAATGATGGAGAAGGAAACATCCAAGTGTTCCAAAGGTGATCTGGGTGCTAGGCAATGTCTCAGAGCTGATTTGAAGTAGGTCAAGGTTGTTGAAGTCTATGGAAATGTTCCACAGACTAAGACAACTATGTTAGAGAGTTGAGAAGAAAAAAAGAAAAGAGTTGATTGAGTATAAAAAGAGACAGAAGAAAGAAGAGAGATGAAAAGTAGACAAAAGTAGGCAATATCAAGACTAGTGACTCACTATGGGGAGCTTAGAGCTATATATTTAAGGTTTATAAGAAGAGTTGGGCAAGGTAAGGGGTCCCTAGGTGGGTGGCACCTGCCTAAAACTAAGTTTCTATTGTAGCAGAGCCTAGGTAGTCTGAGTAGGCTCTACAGCAGAATCTATAGGTGTGGGATTGTTTTGAGGCAGAAGCAGGTCTTGAGGTGGCATTAGGACTTAAGAACATGTGGACCAGTGATTCAGTGGTGTATAGGGTATGTCTGGGGGAATTGTTAGGGATAAGGCTTGGAAATGTATTGACTGATGATCTAGTAATATTGTCAGGACCCTACTAATTCTGCCCCACCAACTCTGCCACTCCTGAAAACCACCAGACTACCTCCACCTGACTCTTGAGTACTCTTGCCCTCCAATCTGGATCCAACCACAACCTACACATCATTGGATCACCAGTTGATATGCTTCCAAGCCCCTGACCCTGACAATTCCCCAAACATGCCCTACACATCACTGAATTACTGGCCTATGCATTCTCAAGTCCCAATGCCCCCTCAGAGCCTGTCTCTGTCTCAAAACAATCCTGTACCTGCAGATCTTGCTATAGGGCCCACTTTGGACCATGCCTGTACCCCCACTACAATAGAAGCTGATTTCTGGGTGGGTACTGCCTATTCAAGAACCCCCTGCCTCTTTGATTCTTCCCAGAAAACCTGAGTATATAGCCTTGGGCTCCTCATAGTCAGTCAGTAGTCTTGATATTATCTACTTTTATCTATTTTTCATTTCTCTACTCTCTCTATCTTTATTTCTACTAAATCTACTCCTTTTCTCCTCTCTGCCCCTTTACATTAGCTCTAGGACATCACTTAGCACCTGGATCAGCCCCAGAACACTCATACATTCCCTTCCTAGTCATTGAATAACTGACTAGCAGGTTTTTGTTCTCAGAAGTGAGCTCCCAGGTTCTCTGGACTTAACAGATGTATAAATTGCAATGGGGCTTGGATGGAGGGCAAGGGAGTTCAAAGATTGGGTAGGAGTAGTGGGATTATCAAAAGCAGGTAAGGTGAAATTAGTGGGGTCCTGACATAAGCTAAGCAAATTTGAGTACTTATAAAATGAAATAATATATAGAATAGAATATCATTCTATACAGCTGAACATTTCAGATAAATCAGAAATTGCATAATAAGTATACAAGTGTCAGGACCCTCCCATTCACCCCATCAAACCCCAACAACCCTGCTACCCCCAACAACCATCCAGACCACCCCCACCCAACTTCCAGACACCCTGTCCCTTTACCCTGCAATCCAATGACTGGTCCATATGTCCCTGAGCCTTGACTCTGGCAACTTCCCTGGAATGTGCCCTACACATTGCTGGATCACTGGCAAGATAGCTTCCTGGGTCCTAATGCACCCTTGGGGGCCACTCCAGCCTCAAGACACCCCTGCCCTGCAGATCCACCATTGGAACTCACTTCAGACTATACCCAGGCCCTACCACAATAGAAGCTGAGCTCTAGATGGGCACCACCCACTTGGAGGCTCCCTACTTCCCCCAACTCTTCCTAAGGACCTTGAGTATATAGCCTTGGAACCCTATAGTCAGTCAGTAGTTTTGATATTGTATACTTTTGTCTACTTCTTACTTTTCTACTCTCTCTATCTCTATTCTTGCTCAATCTATTCTTCTTCTCATTTCTCTCAACCTTCCAGCATAGTTGTCTCAGTCCATGGAATACTCACATGGACTTCAACCACCTCTGCCCTCATCATATCAACTCTAGAACATTGCCTAGCACCCAGATCAAGCCTGGAACATCCATACATTCCCCTTCCAGTCATTGACTAACTGACTAGCAGGTTCTTGCTCTTGGAGGTGAGCTCCCAGGTACTCCAGACCTGACATAATATCAAGACTCCCCCCACTCATCAGACACTCAATAGTCCACTATGCCAGCCCTCCCTACTGGCCCACTGCTGCCTACACTATGGACTCCTATGGTAACTCAATTGCACCCACCTATTACATGCAACCTCCAGTTACCCCCCAGAACAACTAGACCCCCTACTTACAACCACTCTCCTTCCAATCCTTGCATTGGTACTGGCTGATAGCCACACACAGATTTGGGCTAGAACCTTCAGTAAGTCAGGGCTTGGCTCCTGACTGGTGTTCTCTAGTGCCTCTCCCTACAAAGAGCTCCTACATAAGACTGCATCTGAGAGGCTCACCAAGAGCTCTAAACACAGGGTGGAATGCTTCAGTACTTGCCAGCACTGGTCCATTCACTACTGGAGCAGGGCACACACAAGGAGCTGAGGGTTACTCACTTCTGACCTCAACTGTATGCCTTGCACCTCCCAAAAGGGGGCGCTCTGGCTGTCCTTATGCCTCCTACACCTATAGGACTTAGAAATGTATCCTGGATGGGAAGGGACCCCCTGCTTCAGCAGGGAGAGCACATGGCAGACTACTCTTGGCAACATAGTGCAATCTTATGGGAACTTTGACTCCCATAAGTAGACTTCTTCCAATGGACCCAGAGTCTCTTTGAGAAGCTAGGGCAACCTACCTCAGAAGCTACTGCTGAAGTCTGGGCAGACTGCCTGGTAATGTTCTTCAAGCTCTATGAGCAAGGGAACCTATCAGTGCAAGCTCTTGACCTTCTCTGGGGTAACATCTCCTTGCAGAATGAGCTGTACAACCTAGTTAGGGAAATCCATGTGTTGCCATCCCTAGGAAGGTTTGAGGACCCCTCCAACTCCATATACTTCTTCCACCTACAACAAAAAACAGACCAGGCATCCCTCCAACCTGCCAAGGCTCCAAATGTCAGAAACTAACATCAGGACAATCTGGATGCAGCCTCTGCCCTACTCTGAAACCTCAACCCCTCTGGTAGGCTGTTCAACTAGCCTGTAGCTAGAACAGTGAGACTCTTGGCCTGACTCCACTCCAACTTGGCCCCATATGCAGGGACCTTCCATACTTGGGACTAGGGCCCCCTGACTATGCCTGCCACAGAGAATGGCAGGAACACTCAGTCCAAACACACCCTTAGCTATATTGATGAGGAACCTTGCATAGAGCTCACAATGGATACTCTGCCAACCCAAAACTCCTAAGCCCAGAATCCTCCCTCACATTTCAACCTTTGAGACTCTTTCCTTGCCCATCCCCACTCCTTTCCCCCCACTCCCCCCCCTGATACTGGTACTAGCACCTACAGCAGTAACTAACCACACTCCAGGCCCAAGACTTTATGAAGATCACTTCAGGCCTTCTGGAGGACCATTTGGACTACCCAGGGACCTCTTTGGACCATCAGAGGATTCTTTTGGACCCCCTGGTAGACCTCCTGGCAAACCCCCCTTTGAACCTCCTAGCAGACCCCTGGGATAGATTCTAAAGGGACCACTCTCTGGGCCTAGATGAGGAGTACTCTCTGGTGAAGGACCTTTGGGGGCTAGCTCTCCTGGAGGTTGGGGCCCCACCATAGGCACATTCCTACCAGAAAGGGTGGGGAATCACTACTACTACTACTACTATAATGCTGCCCCTCCCCCCTGGAACTCCAAAGGTCAGGCAGAAACCAACAAAGTCTGTGAGGCTCTAGCTCATGAAGGTCAACTGGACATCTAGAAGCTGGAACCCTTCCATGGTCATAACCCCCAAAAATAGCACACCTTTCTAGTACAGTGTCTTAACATGTTCCAGGAGAAGCTGAACACCTTTACCACTAATAAGGCCTATGTTGCATTCACCTCCTTCTACCTGTAGGGGATTGCCCTGAACCACTACACAGCCTTTCTCCAGTACAACCACCATCACCCACTATTCTCCAACTAGGAAGCCTTTATACAGGAATTCTCATTGAAGTTTGGGGTTTACAACACTGTCACTAAGGCTAAAAGGAAGCTCATGTCACTCTGGATGTCTTCAGAGGAGTGCTTCATGATATTTATGGTCCAATTTGAGAAGAAAGCCTATGAGACTGGCTGAAATTACCATGCATTATGTTTCCAACTCAACAAAGCCCTCTCTGAATGAATCCATGAGGTCCTCTGCCTCACACCAAAGTAGTCCACCTACAAGGACCTTAAGAGCCTTGTCACCTGCATCAATCAACACTATTGGGAAGACCCCACTGGCTCTGGGACCAGCCACCAAGAGTACTCCTCCCACCCTTTGAGGAGATTGTGGCAGCCCTGCAGCAGACACCCTGACCCCCCAATCCCACTATGACCAGCCCTCCTGCCTGGAACCCCAACTGACTCAGCCCCAAAAATGCCATATGACTCCCTGCCCAACTTCAGGCAGTTGCCCCAGATCCCAATGACCAGGATGATGCCCTAATATAGAATGACAGCAACCCTGAGTCTGCAAGTGAAGACCCAGAGAACAAGTTATTGCAGGCTAACCAGTCAAGCCAGCTGAGCCAGCCTTAAGTAGCTATTCCCAAGGAAACAAAGGAACAGCAACATAAGACAGAGGTGTGCCTACTTTGTAGCAAGCATGGACACTTTGTTCAGTAATGCCCAGAGTGGGGTGCTCTTGGATGGGCTATCTGGACCATAGACAGGGACAAGTTTGAGTTCTAGTATATGGAAAATAAGTTGGCAATTTAGTTGGCTTAGAAGATGTGCTGAATTTTCTCCACCAGTTTTACACATACACACTTTGGTACCAGCTCTAGACACTCTCATGGCTTATCTCTCCTCCTGATCCTCCCAATCTTCCCTACTTTGCACCTCCCTCACCCCCTTCCCCTACTCTGACACTATCAACACTCTGGTAGATAGTGGCACTATAGACAATATTGTTGATGACAATTGAGTCCATCTCTCCTCCCTTCCCCAATTTCAATTGTCCAGCCTCATCCAGCTCCAATTGTTTGATGGTGGGCTATCCTCTGCTAGAGAAATTACCCACTACACATATGTTTCTCTGTACTTAGAGAACAGCACACAACTTGAGCTCCAAATGTTTATCACCCAGCTGCACAAATCTGCCCTCATAATCCTGGGCCTTCCCTGGTTATGCTCCATTAACCCCCACATTAACTGGTGAATCCTCACTAAGACCCTAGACCATACAGACCCCTCTGCCATCCCCTTCTTCCTTCCCTCCAACTCAGACCCATCAAATGCTGGAAGCCTCAGCAGATTGTACTCAACTTCAGCATGCTCCTTCATCATCAAAGTCACCCTCCAATCCATGAGTACCACCCATGCTGTGCTCCTGGACAGTGGAGCTATAGGAACCTTCATAAGTAGGGAACTAGGCCTTCTAGATAAGGCATTAGACATTCCAGTTGAGCTGCAACTCTTTGATGGAAACCCAACACCCTCTAGAATGATCTCCCACTACTATGTCAATAGCATCCACCTCACTAACAGCCTGGAATTCCCCATCAACCTCCAGATTACCCAGCTACATCCTGCCACCCTGATCATTCTTGGATTACCTTGATTATGCAAGGACAACCCCAACATCAACTGGAACTCCATGAGTATGACATTCAACAGCAAAGATGCTTAACTGGCTGCTGGAATATTGCTCTGATCCCAATGTTTCCCTACTATTAAGGACAAACTCAACCCTGACTGTTTCCCCACCCTGACCCCCAGCTCTCTCCTCCAACCCTTGTTGCAGAACCTTAGAGGGAAAGAAGGG
Organism: Termitomyces sp. DKA19; assembly: GCA_018851325.1. Taxonomy (NCBI): domain Eukaryota; kingdom Fungi; phylum Basidiomycota; class Agaricomycetes; order Agaricales; family Lyophyllaceae; genus Termitomyces; species Termitomyces sp. DKA19. The sequence continues at coordinate 4,748 of JABCKS010000767.1, read as the reverse complement.
AACCACAATGCTAGCAAACCTCATCCCCCAGGATACCTCAACACCAATGCCAGTACTTCCCCCTCCATCCCCCCTTCCACACCTTTCCCTGCAACTACACTCCCTTCTGCAACCTCCCCTTCTAGAAGCCCCCTTCAACCCCTGCCCCCCAACTTCTTTCTACTCAACATCTCCTGCAACAAGTTCTGAGGGCCATCTTCCCTCCAAACAGTTTCCTCCAACCCAAGAAACTCTTGGACCTCAAATGAGGGGACTTCTAGATATAGCCCTTGTGTCATAGGGGCTGCCCCATTTGCCAGAATCCTCTGCAATGGGACCTAGGACTTCCAGCTGTACATAACCCCCATTAAACAGCTCTAAGCCCAGAAACCTCCAGACTCTGTCAAATCTGAGGAGGAGATTTTGCACAAGTTTGTGCCCCCCAAATACCACAAGTTCACAGACATATTCTTGGAAGGAAGCACTAAGAAGCTCCCTCTGCATTAACTCTATGACCACCAGATTGACCTAGAGGATGGGGCCTTCCCCCCCCCTTTAGGAAGGTCTACAACATGTCAAAAACTGAACTCTGAGCCTTCAAGGACTACATGGACAAGATGCTGGGGAAGGGCTTCATCTGACCCTCCTCTTTCCCTGCCAGAGCCCTAGTTCTCTTTGCTAAGAAGAAGGATGGCATGCTCCACCTCTGTGTTGACAACTTAGGGCTCAACTGGATCATGAAAAAGAACCAGTACCCCCTTCCTCTCATTAGAAACCTTGTGGACAGGCTCCAGAGTGCCACAGTATACATGAAGGTCAACCTCCACTCCAGGTACAATAACATTCACATCAGCCCCAGACATGAATGGAAACCTGCTTTCTGGACTTAATATAGGCTCTGCAAGTACCTGGTAATGCCTTTTGGGATGACCAACTCCTCCACTACCTTCCAATACTTCATAAATGACATCTTCTATGATATGAATAATGTCTTTGTGGTAGTATACCTGGATGACATCCTCATCTACTCTAATGTCCTTATAGAATATCAAGACCATGTCTGATGCATCCTAGAGTGGCTTCAACAGCACAACCTCTATACCAAACCCAAGAAATGTTCCTTCCACACTCAGGAAGTCAAGTATCTAGGCATCATCATTACTCCAGAAGGTATCTGCATGGACCTGGGCAAGTTCAATGCCATCACCAACTAGCCCCAGCCACAGAACATGAAGGAACTCCAGTCCTTCCTTAGCTTGGCAAGCTTCTATTGGAGGTTCATTGACAATTACTTTAGGATCATGAAAAAGCTCACTTACCTAACCTAGAAAGACACTCCATGGAATTAAGACTCAGACTGTCAAGACATCTTTGAAACTCCTCAAAAATGCCTTCATCTCTGTCCTTGTCCTCCAACACTATAACCCTTCTCTCCCCATTGTCTTTGAATGTGATGCCTTCAACTACACTCTTGCCAGAATTCTCTCCCAGACTAACCCCAACACTCAAGAACTCTGCTCTGTCACATTCTACATCCACTCTATGATTTCTGTGGAACTCAACTACAACATCTATAACAAGGAGCTCCTTGCAATTATGGAAGCCTTTTGGCAGGTCAAGTCCAGATTTAGGTGTGAACATTCAGGGTTGTAGAGGTGTAAATGTGGACTATAGCAGCAGTTGGAATGAATTCAGGGATAAGGGAACTTAGACACACAAAATAGAAGGAAAACAGCTGAGATGAGACAAAGGCAAGGTGAAACAGAGGCAAAAGGAATAGATTCACAGAGATAGGACTGAAAAAGAAATAGAGATGGAATAGAAACTAGCACAAATATAACAGAGAGTATTGGTAATATTAAGACTGCCTAGCAAGTACTGTTCTATGACTTTATATACTGACTATGGGGGTTACCCCAGAGGGGGTGGGTTGATAGCAGGGCTTGTTGGGAATGCATGGGTCTAGTGGGTGTTGGTTATGATCAGTTGGCAGGCTACAGTGGTATGAGAGGTGCTACAATTGTCAAGATATTCCAGAAGGACAGGTAAGTCAAAGAGGATCAGCCAGGCATGTCCCAAGATCAATGAAGGCACCAGGCACTACCAGAGGAGCATTGGAGATTGCTAGGAGCACCAAGGTTTGCTGAAGGTGGAGTAAGTTGAGGAAAAAGAGGGAAGTGGTGTTAGAGGAAGCTTGGGGGTCTGGGAATGGATTATGCCATTAGACCACAACAACCTCCAGTACTTCACAACCTCCAAGCAACTTAGCTACTAACAGGCTTAATGGTCCAAACTGCTGTCTAAGTAGGACTTTGTCATCTGGTATTACCCTGGCCATCTTAGAGTCAAGCCTGACACCTTGACTTGAAGGCCCAACATCTACCCTCAAAAATCCTTTGAGGCCAGGCAGAACACCCTCAATCAGTATGTCATCATTCCCCCTAAACAACTCTGGGCCACACTATTGCTAAATAATGTAGGCCTCCTCCAGAGAATCTGCCAGGTGCCCCCAAACAACTACTTCTGCTCTCACAACCCCCAAAACTCCCCCCCCTCCCCCCTCTGAAACCCTCTCCAAACTTCCCACTTTCATCCTTTCCCCTAACAACTAGCTCCTCCTCTATAACAGTATAATTTACATTCTGGACCACCAGAAATTATGCCTTAAGGTCCTTTAGCAGTATCATGATCATAAACTCTAAGGTCATTCAGGGATCTGGAAGACCCTGCAACTTATCATGTGAATGTATTTCTGGCCCAGACTTAAGAAGGACATCACTAGGTATATCTGCACCTGCAAGGTATGCTGCCAGGCCAAGGTTCTACACCACCAACTATCTGAACTCCTCAAACCCCTTCCAATAGGATGCTGACCTTAGTCCTCTATCTCTATAGACTACATCATCAAGCTCTCAGAGTCTGAGGAATATGATGCAATCCTTGTTATAGTATGCTAACTGAAAAAACAAGTGGTCTTCATTCCCTACTATACTACAGATAATATCCTGTACTTAGCTCACAATTTCATCACCCACATCTTTGTAAAACATGGCCTGTCCAACAACATCATCTTCCACTAAAGCACTTTGTTTGTCTTGTGGTTCTGGCAGTCCCTGTGCCAGGCCCTGGACATCAAGTCTAGCCTATCAATGGCTATTACCTAGAGACCAACAGATAGACCAAGTGCATCAATCAGACCCTGGAGCAGTATTTCTGGCTATATATAAACTACCTACAGGATGACTGGTGTGCTGAACTTCCTTTCACCAAATTTACTTACAACAATTTCCTGTACTTGGCCCTTGGAGTCTCCCCTTTCTTTGCAAACAAGGGATATAACCCCTGACTTACCATCTCCCTTAAAGACATCCCCTCTCATGCTGCCCACACTACCACTCAGGATCTCAGGAACCTACAGAAATATCTTAAGCATGAACTCAGTACCACCAACCAGGCCTACCGTAAGTATGCAGATGCCCACTGAAGATCCTCTCAAAGGTCTCCTCCTATGCATACCAACTCAATCTCACTGCTGGAATGAAGGGAGTTCACCCCATCTTCCACATCCAGCTCCTGGAATGACACAACTCTGAACCCTTCCCTAGCCAGCAGAACAAACCCTTTCCTATCATTGAGATTGATGGAGAAGCCCAGTATGAGGTCAACATCATCCTTGACTCCCAATGCCACTCTGGCCAGATCAAAGTACCTTGTCCATTGGACCAGGTATGGACCTGAAGATGACACTTAGAAAACCTTAAAATACCTCCAGAATGTCCCCAAAGCTCTTTGGAACTTCTACTGAGACCACCCCCAAAAACCCAAGACCCACAACTCAGGCCTTAACTATAGGACCACTTAGGGCATAACCCCATCCCAAGCTCAAAGGGGATTCAACTCCTCCCTGCACATTTCTGCTACTCTGCCTCTCTCTTCTTACCCTCTTCACATTTCCCTCTGATCATCTTATTACCCATCTTATCTCACTTACCCAATCCCTATTATCTATTGTTCCATCTTATCAGCCTATCTTATCCAGCCTATCTTATCACCTTATCTTATCTCACCTAACCTGCTTGTCTTATCCAGGCTGGAACTAAGAAAGGCATCAACATTCAAGAATAAGAAATGAATAAAAAAGACTAAGAAAATATAAGAGAAAGAAACTACCCTGACTAGGAGCCCCATCCTCCTCCTTCCCTCACCCAACTGCCCTCCCCTTGCCTTTTGCCCTTTTACAGGCCTCCATCTTGGCTTTCCAGAGATCCATAACCCCCACTCTGTTATCCCTCTCTACTGTCACACCAACCTTCTCCAGAAAAGGCCCCAACAACTCCTGCATACCTTGGAGCTCCACCCATATTGCCCTCTGCATCTTCTTCAGGACATTCTCCAGGCTCAGCATTAGCTCCATCAAATTCTGTGCTATTCCCTCCAGTACATCCTTCTAGCTGAATACTAACCTCCAGTGTACACCCTCTAACCTCTCCAATTCTCTTATACCATGCTCAATCTCCAGAGGTAGGCAATACTCTAGGTGAATCTGTCTAAGACCATCTTGGATGAATGACTTGGAGAGCCCACAGCTTAATGACCACTTTCACTCAGAGGCATAGAACACCCAAAGGGACCTGCCCAGGTGCTGCCTTGCCCTTCTGCCACTCTGCCTGCTACTAGCTCTAGAATGAACAGTGGAGGTAGCAATCTTAACACCTACTGCAGACATCCTGCACCTGCTGGAACTGCCCTGGGGGGAGGAGGGGGGGGGG
>JABCKS010000766.1:0-12432 GCA_018851325.1 Termitomyces sp. DKA19 | reverse complement strand
TCACATGTAGGAAGTGGTCTGTGCACTGTAGACAGAGGTATAAATAGCCCAAGTAGAGTAGCAAATGGACAGGCAATCAATAGGCAAAGGCTTGGTAGTTCCCAGGGAGTGAATCACTTAGGCTGGAGTTTGTTGAGAAACCTCTACCTTCAGAATAGCAATATTTTGGAAGACACCTAAGGCAATCAATAGGCAAAGGCTTGGTGGTTTCCAGGGAGTGAATCACTTAGGCTGGAGTTTGTTGAGAAACCTCTACATTCAGAAGAATAATATTTTGGAAGAAACCCAAGATCAATATCAAGACTTTATCAAGCAATTAGTGTGAAATTAAAGTAGACCTTCTAAGACTTCAAGAAAGCCCTAGAACTAATAGTATTACTCTAACCAAGTACTACACCAGCTCATTCTCTTGGATTAGATAATGGCCCAAGAACCTATCCACAAACTACTCTTTTTTATCATCTACTTTGAGGTCATATGGATCATAGACTATGCACCTAGGGAACAAAGCAATAATATGTGGAATTAAAGAAGAATCCATTGTTTCTACAAAGTGGTTAAAAGTTTAAATGCATAGTTGACCATTCTAGTTTAGCATACAATATTTATATATCCCAATGAGTTTCAAGCATAGTTTGCTTACAGACAAGTCAAGAAGGATCCATTGTTCCTATAGAGTGGTTGAGAGTTGAAATGCATAGTTGAACTGTTCTAGCTTAGCATGCAATATTTTATCTATTCCAATGAATTTTGAACATAGTTTCCTTATGGACAAGTCAAGGTACTCAATTGATAAATATATTAATACATTAGTTGTCAGTTCTGGGTTAGTGCTTTGATACATTTTCACATCATGCAGATTGGCAAGGTTTTCCAAGATAGTCTTATTGACACCTTTGTAAAAAACCTGGTTTGTCTGGACTTGTGCAAGGCCAGTGGTGTCTGTCACACTGCTATTGATGAAAAATTCTATAGTGGGCAATTTATCTACCCAATTCTTTTCATTGAGCTGAACAATGGTCCTAATAATCTGAGCAACACTCAGTATGATATAGACTGCTGTAACACCACTAGCATACTTATTTAGAGTGAGCTTGTTGCATTTACTCAGCTTTAATATTGCAGTTCTCCTTCTTATCCTGAATGTACTTAAAATGGCAAAATCCTTAAGCTTGCATAGCTTGGATTCTCAATACACATTCATTGACTTTCTTAAACTGCTCATAGAGAAGATCCTCTTTATCTGGGCTAATGCATATATCTGAATTAATGTTGATATGGCTGCCTAAGTAATGAGGCCAGCTAGTGTAACAAAATTCAATATATGCCTATAAAATCCTAATAAGCTGGAAAATGGTAAGCTGACAAGGATGCTGAAAACTGTAGGCAAGGGACTTATTACAGGTCACAACCACCTCCCCTGCTGCCAGCAGCCAACAAAACCAATACAACAATGCTGGATAACAGCTAAGTCAGCCATCACTAATTGGCATGACATGTTGATGGCTGACTGTGGTAGCTGTGCTCATCTGATGGTGATCATGGATCATTGATTGATGATCACTCATCAAACCTTCACCAAGAACAGCCACTTTAACCTCTTAAAAGTGCTCAAACCTATACAACCCATTGCATCAAACAACTGCAACCCCACAAGAGACATCAGACACATCACAAGAGGCACCCAGCTGCCAACTACAAGAAAGGGGACAAAGGAAGGACAAAGGAAGAAGAGGGAGAGCTGGAGAAAAAGGTTTATCCAGTTGATGGCTCAACCTTCAACCTGGTCAAATTGAGATCCCACCAAGCATGTGTCAGTACTCTGGGTATATGTCAGGATGACAGAATCATGCAAGTTACATGTTGGTCTATGCAAGGACAAGAGGGTATAAAAGGAAGGAAGAATTGGGGATTCTAACAAGCAGGTACTTGCCATAGCTTAGAAGTCCCTAGGGAGCAGATTTATTAGGCTCATGAGCTTTACTTACTTTAGGAATACACTATTTGTGCCCATTTACTTGTTTTGAGACCATCTCAAACTTGTGAACAAAATCAATGAATTTACTAACACTTTTCTACAAGAGTGCAGTTTAGTATTACTGAGCCCCAAACTCTAGCTGAAACTAAGTACAATTGGCTCAACACAGTTTATAACCTTGTGGACTAGCCATCAGTATTTACATTTCACATCAATGTATTTATGAACTCCATTAACATTGTTTTTTGATATGGTTTCCAAAGTAACATGATAGACACTCCACTGCCTTAATCAACTTGGCTTTGACATAAGTAATGCCAAAAGTATAACAAGACATATATTCTATCCATTGACCCTGGCATGGGGATAGTGAATGAGAATAAGAGATTGGCATGCACAGCCTGCATGCTGGCCATGCCCTTCTCTATCAGGGTTCTGCTTGATCAGGATGTAATTACAAGACCATTGCTTATGCTGAATGTTGTCCTTGTATAGTCCACCTATGAGATTCCTTGTAGATATGAAGAACAGTCACAAGAACATCTGATTACTGCTATAAACAGGTTGATGTTGATCTAGTGTTTGACTTTGACTTGATCCCTTATGTTGCAAGGTAGCAATAGGTGAGATCAATTAGAACTTTTGTGCAGCTGATTAATATCTCTCATTATGCAGCTGATTAACATCTCTCATTATCAATGATTCTACAATACACCAGGAATTTTTTAGTACTAAGCTGAAGTTTGAATTGAGGCATCCTTTGTGATTCCAATTTCATGGAACAGTTGTGTTCCATACTGTTCTTGTTGGTTGTCTTGTTGTGGTCCTGCAGTCTGACCCTGCAACAACTCTGATGGTGGCTGGTCAATTTGGATCTCCATTCCACTTGAGAGTGCTGTATGGTTTGGCAGGAACATTCCACCTGACATATAGAAGCAATCATTCAAAATGGCCAGGAGGGTATTCACATATCTTCCACAATATCAGATGACTGATGAGCATGAAGGGATGAAGGACATACAGCTTTCTAAGAGCATATGTTCTCAAAGTTGAAAATAAAAGGTAAGTCAGGTAAAAGCAAGGAGAATGGAGGACTAATGGAGCCAGCACAATTGTAGAACCATGCTATTCATGATTCTGATTAGATTAGAAATGGTTCAGTGGGAAACTACCTACTTGACTTGTGAAGGTGCAGATTACCAAGGTGATGGCAATGGATGCTTGGTTGAGCAGTAAATAAAGGTGGTTATAGTAAAAATGTTACTGTACCAGTCACTGCATTTGTCTCTACTGTCAGGTGCACAATGCATGTCAAAAGGTTGTCTGTTCTTTCAATCTCACCACTTTTCAGATGTAAAAACTGTTTGTAAGAGTTAAGAGTGTATGATATAGGGAGGAAGAAAGACAATGTGTATCAGTATGGTCATGGCTACTGCAATCAATGTATCCATCAAGGCACTTCCAACAAGGCAGAGCTAGATAATATTATTGGCAATGTTGCCTAGATGTATTTCAACCAGAGCTCACAGTGAACTGCCATTTGAGAGTGCCAAGAAGAGCTAAATTCCCAAGCTGAAACCCCTTAGTAGGCAAGACAGTCTGAGTGGTGAAATGGAAGAAGACACTCAAAACATACTCTAATACTAGAAGCTATCTCTCCTACCAGACTACCAAGTGCCACCTACAGTGGAATGGCAAAGACATTAGATCACAATCAACCATAAAAATCTGACAGTGACAAATGCTGCATGGTGCTTACAAGAAAGATGGAAGAGAGCAACCACCATGATTTCTGCAGAACCCTCAAGTGCCAACAGAAGAAGGTCTGTTCAATAACAGCCATAATTCCTTCCAATATGGGTGCATCAAAAGGAGCAGTAATAGGGTTGGCAAGTGAATTGATATTCCCAAAACCACAGGCAAACCAATGGAATACATCTCCAGCAACAAGGACTGACTGTAAGGTATCTAAGAAAAAAATTCTGTAGACTTGATCAAGGTTTAGCTGGTGAGATGAAAGTCTGTCAGTAGACAGCCTCACTGAAATCCCAACAGACAGGATAAAAAAACTTTGTTTGCCAGTAAGTAGGATAAGCTACATAAATAATTATCTGAAGCTCACCCTCATTTGCTAGTAAGTAGGATAAGCAAACAAAGGTGAGGCAGAAAAAGTTTTTAAAGCAGTCCTCACATGAATGTGCTGCAATGACACAAAAGGTGAGACTTGCATTATTAATGTGTTGTAAGTTGTTCCTGCAACCTTACACCCTTCCTCCCCCTGAAGCATTCCATTGCTATGTCAACTCACATTCCCATATTGAGCTTCCCACATATCCAATGCCTCACACTCATCCAACTCTGAACAGGGCAGCCCTTCATCATGCTCTGGGGGGAATTCAACCCAATGCACAAGGTATTGTTGTCCATAGCCATGCCAGCATTTGTTGATTATTTTGTTGATGACCTGGTGGTCAGTAGCCCCATCTTCCATTACTACAGGACTAAGGCAGGTATATTCCCTATTAGGGAACAGGGTAGGGTCATTTGGAACATGGCACTTCAGCAAGCTGGTGTGGAAACTGGGAAAGGTATGTCTTTTGTTTCTTAGTGACTGTAGAGTGTATTCTGAACATTCTGGGAAGGCTGCCACTATTTTGTATGGTCCATTGTTCTGAAGCATGAACTTGGCAATGCACTTCTCACCCTTGCATATGTAATCCCTCTGATGGTGCTTTGTTGTGAGCATCACAAGGTCCCCAATCTCATAGACCTCCTCCTCTGCTTGCCCTTGGTTAGCCTGGTAAGCCTGTTGAACCTTGGCCACAAGGAGATTGTCCTGAGCTTTCTGTACATCTCTTTGTAGTTTGCTGATAATTTCATGTGCTCTCTTTTTATTAATTGAGGCTCTTGCTGGCAGTGGCATTAAGGGGGGGATGATGCATAGCAAGCACCCTGTTTTGAGTTGAAATGGTGAGAATCCTGTAGATGAGTTGATGGTGTTCATGATAGCAAACTGGACCCAGGGAAGTGTTGCTAACCAGCCTCTTTGGTCTTTGTCAACCAAATATCTGATAGCCTGGACTACTGTCTTGTTCATGTGTTCACTGCCACCATTGGTCTCAGGATGGTAAGCAGTCAACATCTTCAGCTTGACTCCCATGAGTTTATGCAGTTCTTTCCAGACATCTGCCATGAAGAGCTTGTCCCTGTCCAAAACAATCTGTGTCATCAAGCCATTCTCACAGTACCACTCATTGAAGAGTACAAGTGCAATCTCAACCACTGAGTCCTTTGACTGCAAGTCAGATCTCAGCACCCAGTAAGTCTGTCATGCTCATAATCATATCTTTGCCATTCTCTTCAGGCAGGGGACCAATGAAATCAAATCCAACCACAGAGAGCCTTTTGTCTGGCACTGATAAGGAGTGCAGGGGGCCTGTGGGTTTTATGGTGTGGTCCTTGTTGTGCTGGCAAGAGATGCATAATGGGATGTAGGCCTTCTTGAGATCTCACCTCATATGGGGCTAGTAGTATGAATCCTGTAGCACTGCATAGCTCTTGTCAAATCCAAAATGTCCAAGCATATCATGAGCAAGATTGTAAAGCAGTTCACAGATGCAGGTACTGCTGGGAATAAGTAAGTGTCTCCCAAGGTACAGAAGTCTGTTCTTGAGCCTTGTCCCCACAACGCTGCCCTTTTCTATGCCCTCATGTACCTGTTGGGTGAAAGCATCTTTCTCATATTCAGACACAATCTCCTTCAATAACTGTCTGTCTGTTCCAATCTTGAGAATGCCTCCAGCTAGGATGTGGGTCCTTGGTGGGGACCTAGTATATGTGAGGGCACATACTGCTAGTCCAACATTAGGAGGAGCCACAGGCATCCTAGATAGGGAGTCAGCTGCAGAATTATTCTCTCCCCAAACATATTATGATCTTGAAATCAAAATCCACTAGGAAAATTGCCCATCAAGCCTGTTGCTGTGACATCTGCTTCTGTGACTGAAAGTATTCAAGAGTTTGGTGGTTAGTGTACACCTCAAAATGTACTCCCAACAGACTTGTCTGCTTGTCTGCCATTTCTTCAAGGCCTTCATGATGGCAAGGAGTCCCTTCTCATGGATCAGATAGTTATGTTGTACAGCATTGAGCTGGTAGGAGTCATAGGCCACAGGGCATGCAGTCTCCCAGGTCTCTCCAAAGCTCAAAACTGCCCCCATTCTGTGGTCACTCACATCTGTTGTTATGAAGATCTTCTTTGATGGGTCATTGTAATTAATGACCGTCAGCATTTCAAGATCTATGACCATGTGACATATAGCATCAAAAGCCTTCTGGTGCTGTCTTGTCCATGTGGGAAAATTCTTATCACATTCCTTGTTAGTGAGTGGGGTGAGGATGCTTGTATGTTCTGCCAATGCCAGGATGAATAGAGACAGATATCAAGTGAGGCCAAGAAAACCTCAAATGTTTGTGGTGGTGGTGGGTATGGGCCACTCAGCAATCTTGTTGACCTTCCTGGGGTCTGCTTGCACACCTTTTTCCAAGACAATATGCCCCAGAAAATGCAATTCTGATGCAAGCAAGACAGATTTCTTTAAGTTGCAGAAAAGATTCACCTTTTGGAGCACCTCAATAATCTTTTAGACATTCTCCTCATATTCTATAATTGTGCTTGACCAGATGATGATATCATTGAAATAGATGTGACAAATGATGCTGATGAGTTCCCTTAAGACATCTGTCATCCATTGTTGGTGTGTAGAGGGTGTGTTACACCCACCCAATGGCATCACTACATATAGTCCCCAAGGAGTGCATATTGCTGTCAGATGGATGTCCTTGGGGTATACTTGTGTCTGGAAAAAGGCATTGGTCATGTCAATTTTACCAAAAATCTTCTCCTTGCTGTAGTCCACAAGGATATTGTCAATGCAAGGCAGAGGGAAACTATCCTGGATTGTGTCCTGGTTAAGAAGCCAATAGTCATTCACCCATCACAGCAGAACTGTAGATCAAGCACCCCATTGTGGGTCTTGGGAATGCAAAAAGCTGAGGATGCAAACTCAGAAGAGGAAGGGTGCAGGTGCCCAACTGTGAGATGTTCATCAAAAAGCTTCTTCCAAGGTTCATGGAATTTCTTGGGAGCTCTATATCCACAACAGTTTATAACTAGAGAGGGATCCTTGAGTCAAATCCAGTGATAGATGTGTTTGAGTACATTATCCAGCATCTTGGGGAGCTTGGAAGGGAAGCAGTCAGCATATTCTAGCTTTAACTCTTCATCCTTCCATTTGAGTTCTTCCTCCAGAGACAAGGCCTCAATTTGTTCCTGGATTGAAGCCATGACCTGGCTTGGAGAAGCATCATCTTCATGGTGCAGAGATGCAGCATGTTGTTTGTGCTCTAGGTGGTATGGTGTCTGGCCACATACATGAGTTTGAGTTGATGGGGTAGAAAGGGGGAAGATGGAGGTGTGTCAGAGATTCATGATATTGAAACCAGTATGCTTCTCTATGTCCATATTGTCTTCCATGTCTAATACCAGCTTCTTGGCAGACAGGAATGGATTTCCTAGTACTAGGGGTACAGGGAGACAAGTGTTAACCTTTGCCTGGAAGGCTCCAGATTTCCATGCTCCTTGACCCACTGTTGCCTCCAGTCTCATGTATTTGCTGCATGTTAATGGGTCTTCAGTGAGTGAGATCAGATTGTCTTTGCTTTTTGGTAGTTGGAATCGCTGTAATCCCAGTTTTGTGATGAGTTTGTCACTAATAATGGTGGAGGGACAACCATTATCAAGAATTGCACAGACAGGGAGGGGAGAAATGGGAGAAATGACTGGCCCCACTATCTCCACCATGACTGTCATATGGTGTGCAGATAGTATGGATGAAGAGGAGATTGCATATGTATAAGAATTGTCTGTGTCTTCATCTCTTATCTCATCCTTGCTGACAGGTTCTGCATAGGCCAATCCAGCCACTGCCTTTGGCTTGGCTGTCAAGGCCATTGTTAGTGTGAGGGTCTTGGTGGTCCTTGGATCTGGCCATGTTTTGGATGCTTTCATGGGACAAGCATCTGGGTTTCCAGGGTGATTGCAGTAAAAGGTGTGACAGCACATGCAACCCTGATGTTCAGAGAGTAACCTCTTCTCCTTGTCCATAAGCTTTGACAGCTTGATCTGGGGGATGGTGGTCCCTAAGACACTGGGCAAGGTGCTGTCAGTGTGCAAGGGTGGTTTTGAGATCCTTTCAGCCAAGGGTTTATCTTGGCTCTCTCCACATTGCTGGCATCAATCATTGCTTGAGTCTGTGCTCTGTCCTCTGCCAGTTCTTCATCCAACTTGGTGACCTCAGCAATCCAATCAGCAAGGTCCATACTGGACTTCATCTTCCTTGCATCTACCTTCCTTTGCAGATCAGAACACATATGCAATTCAAAATGTGCCTTGATGGCAATGTCAGTCAAGATATACACTCCAGTTTGCAAAAGACATGTTTCCTTGAAAGGAGGGAAGAATTGAGTCCCTCACTTTAGGTTGCCAATTGTGAGGCAATGCAAATCTCTGGAACTCCTCAAGGTAATTGTTGAGTGTCATGGCATCAATGCATGTCCAATTGGTATGGTATCATGCCACAAAGTGGGGCTCAAGCATCCCATCAGCCACAAAAGCCATGATCTCATCTGGTTTCTTCCCAGAGTGTTTCTTATATCCATGACATGCAATAGACCACTGTTGGAAAATGTTGTCATCCATGCAACCCTCAGTGAGCATAGGACAGTCCTTCAGTTTGGTCACCTTCACCTCTGCAAGGGGACACTGTTCATTGGTATTGACATGGAAGGGGAGTGTTGAGGACATGTTCTGACATCCTTGACTGGCAGTGTAATGTGGTAAGTAATAGACACCAAGTGTCTTGAATGCAGGGTTGTTTTGGTGGGTAGGGGCTAGGTTGTCTGAGGATGACAAGGGCTCGGAGTCACTGGAGCTCTCAGAGGAGCTGGATGATGGGGCTGGATGGAACATAGCCAATGTCTCAGCTTCACTGGCAGTGGGGGAAAGTTCTTCCTTTGGCTCCTTCTTTGGTGAAGGAGAGTTTGTGGGTGAGGGAGTTAATGGGAGTGTCCCTGGTAAGGATGCAGAAGCTTCTTGTTGTCTTGTTGCTCATCTGGTGGTGGCAGGAGTGGGCATCGATGGTGGGCAATGACTGTAGGACAGCTTGGAAAAATTTTCTTTTTTTTTATTGGTGTCAAAAAAAAAGTGAAAAGCTGTTGGTAGACAGCCTCACTGAAATCCCAACAGACAGGATAAAAAAACTTCGTTTGCCAGTAAGTAGGATAAGCAAACAAAGGTGAAGCAGAAAAGGTTTTTAAAGCAGTCCTCACGTGAATGTGCCACAATGACACAAAAGGTGAGACTTGCATCATTAATGTGTTGTAAGTTGTTCCTGCAACCTTACATGAGATTGTATAATCGATTAAAATTCTACACATTGCTTTGATTTTGATTTTGTCTTTGGGGAACCATTGATAACAAACATCTGAAGACTGGTCAATGTTTATGGAACCATGTAAGACTTTAATAACTGACAAACTTGCATCACTGTCATACCATATAGAAATCAGACAAGTATGACTGCAATAAGCTGCAGAAAATGATGGTGAATTGATCCCAGAGAGTGAACAAATTGTATAACAATCGTACTGGTGGACCTGCTCCAGGAGTATTGATTAAGTATGTTTGAGTACATTGCAAAATTGTCTCCACTCACTTCAAAGCAATGTCGGGTGGGATTAGCGGCAGACTCGGAGCCATCTGAGCCATCTGAGATGTCGAATTCATGATTCGTGGTTGTAAAGGGGTGAGGATGAGGTGCGTTCTCTCCTTTGAGAAAAAGTGGTACTTGAAGGAAAAAGGGGCGCTCGATATTTCCTGGATCATGATTGATCAGCTTTTTTCCAAACCCAAATTTGTTAGTGTATCATGATCGTTTGGAGTGTTTAAGGTGTCCGAAATTGGGTGGTTCCTGCCGCGATTCAAAGTATTCATGGGAGAAGACATTGTAAATCGGTTTTACACAGATCAACGATCTTTCGATGAAACTTCGGTCCTTCAGACGTTGAGGGTTTTTCGCCAGTGGCCCGAAAAGAAAAGGTAGCCAAGTCGGTTTGCAAGGTCGTTTACGCCTTTGCGCCCCATTCCTGTGATACGTACTTGAACCCTCGCCACGAACACATGGTTTGTATCAATATTACTTAATAATATTAGTGTTGAACCGACGAGTTGAGTACTTAGGTTGTGAGCCCAAGCACAAAGTCATGGCTGGCACTCCTTGATGGCGGAAGTACCTGCAAGCAGGGTCACGGCCAACATGTGAGTTTCACCCCATGATGAAAACAAAATGAACAGAATATTGAGATGGCAACTTTGTTCTGGTATCTTCGGAATTTCTGCTCACCTCTCCACATAGCAGTAACTTGAAACGCCCCAGCCGTATGATATGAACCAATTATCACCATAATACTAGATTATCAGTGTCAGCACCGTCTTTCGAAACAGAGATATGCCAAGGTAAAAGGTGAAGAACCGTTGAAGGACTGGAGCTTACGTGGCGGACAATGAGGTTTTCAATTAGGACCGGCCCTGTGAGGATATTGAAACTGGACAGACAGAAATTGTCAGGTTAAATCGCACACGCAAATTTGCAGAAAATCGCTGCAGCTGGAGATCCTAGTGTCATTTCAAACGATGATGGGAAAAATTTGGAGAATGTTTTACTGTTGTGATTTGTAACGGAACCGTAAAGCCTAGTGTCCGATAGACTTTATTCGTTCCCGTCTGGTTCCCGTAGGCTTATACCTAGAGATAAATACACGGAGATACATACAACATGGCATTCTTCGGAACACATATCCTATGAGACATGAAAAAATTCAGGTTGCCGACCTCAAGTGCTTCGATGTTTCGTTGCCAGACTATGAAAACCTTATGTGATTCTTCTCGTTCACATGAGCGCGAGATCTAACTGGCTTGGGATAGATGACGACATCAGTAATTTGTTTCTGGGAAGTGACTACCTGCGTCATATAGACATATTCCATAAGTCTAACAGCAACGCTTGTACTTACAAAAGCCGATATATATATTTCTATATAGAGCTTTCGTACGTAAATGGTACAAATGCTAACATGACAAAGAAAGAACAAATACATTCGTGTGGCCACTTCTTATCATGTTTGGCTCACTAGCTCTTCGAGTATATCTTGACCCTATTTCACTGGCACTGAATCTGAAGTTTGTATAGATCATTCCTACTGTCATCGTCTCCGATGATCGTGCTACACTCCCGTCTGTTGTCATGCTTCAAGATCCTCAAGCGACGATCATTTACGAGGATTTACTTTCACACTACGGAGACCTTCCTTAGCTCCTCGTTCGACTTGCACAGTTACGCGCTGCAATGGGCTCGCCTGTTCTCTCTGCTGCATTTTTAAACAAGGTAAGCAACAATCTGGCAGGCTGGTCGGAAGGTTGAAAGATGCTGGACCCACCAGGCGCATGAAACTTTGTCCCAAGTAGGAGTCAACGACGATGGACTGAATTATTATATGGAAACTTTTGTTCCCGAAACATTCCGTAAGGCTGAAGAGGTGTCCGAGTCATCTTTGAAAGGTAATACACCCGCCGTTAACCACTTCTTTGCCTTTCCTGAGATCTCTGCCGCATTAGTCCAGTATCACCAATCGTGGAAGCCGACGAAGACCATATTTTTCATCGTCATATTGATGTTCCGCCATTGGGGTACGAGAAGGTGAAAGCGGAATGGTCGTCTTTGGCAAAAGATAGTCCCGAGTTCCTTGCGAAATACCTCTGCCATGTTGCTGTTGGAACAAACATCATTGAGGATACGTTTCTCTTAACTACTGAGGTGAGATATATGATTCAAGATCTCTTATTCTGGCTCGTTTAACGTACTAGTGTTCGCATAACATAGTCCGGGATGGAGTCTCCCCCGCTATGATCGTGACCGAATATGACAGTGAAATCCACGATCATAATGTTATAAAGAGCATATTGAATGATGCTTTGGAGGTATGTGGAATATCTATCTTGTTACATACAACACATCCGTTGAAAAGATATACTCATCAAGGCCTATGAAACAATGTTGCTCCTTGCGCGCGCACCTGTTGATCTGGAAAGGCGAACTATATGCCATATCCATTCCTTGCTCATGAAGACTTGCCAATTTCATAATTCGGGTGGACGGTACATTCCGCCAGGTCAAACCCGGACTGCAACAATGCAGATAGCCATTATAGGAGGATCGCGCCCGATTCAATGTTGCCCATATGCCAAGGTTGATGACGAACTGGAATGCATATGTCGGATATTAGAGGTAATCTTCCATTCTCTCCGCTTAGCGAACGTTTCTGATCCTGCAATACGG